>MU722790.1:59415-114328 GCA_026770625.1 Nicotiana glauca
AAATATACTCATCTTCAAACCACGGTAAAACCCAACAAGAACATCTCTGCCAACTCCATTTGTACAAGCTAAACTGCCAGGACTGAATCCTTCTATCTAAACCAAGCTGAGCAAGCCGTCAATACCCAAGAGCATTGCTGCCAAACGCCTGAAAAAGCTCATTACCTCGAACACATGAAAAGAATTAATCATACCCTCACCATGTCGATTCGGTCTATTATCAAGCTATTCCGTCTATCAAATTTCTCTTTTTGTTCATCATCCACTTGATATTTCTCCCTCGCTGTAGCATCACAATGCCTCAATCCAGGCATACCACATGAGACTCTCACATAAGACCACACTGTCTAAGACCCATGGCCACTGAATACTCTCTCAATCGTTCCCAGAAGTACCACATTCCAGAGTACTTTACCCCGAAGAACTTCCTGCGAATCTGAAACTCGTTACCATTACTTTCCAGATACTGATANAACCGTAGGATATGATCTCTTTCCAATACAAACGAACACCTTCCTTCTCTATACACTAAGCATTCTTTATCAGCAACAGCTCAAGACATCCTATTATTTCCTCACATCTACGAAGCACCATATAACCTTTATCAAAATTTTGCTTCATCCGTGCCATCCTCGGCTCATTTTCTGCAACCAGGACTGATCTGCCAGCATACCTCAAAACGGAACAACATAGCACATAACTGTGCGATCAGCTAATCAACAGCAACCTCCCCAACTTGGCTTGAAGCCATCTATCAGGACACATTTAATAACCCATAATACTTTTACTCTAATGATCCCACAATATTATAGTGAGATTAAACTCAAATCATCTACTAGTTTATGAAAACACAGATCCTCGGATACTGAAATCCTCTACAAATCTCGCATTCATCCCCACATTAGCTGAGTCCACTCACTGAAGCGACCCAAATTTTCAAATTACAACACGTACCTTTCAATTACACATGAGATCTTCTAACAATATATATAAGAATCGGACCCCTTAAGAACACTCCGCAGGGGATAACCCACCTGCACTACCTCAATGTATTATTTCAGCACACCTTCCACCATCATATACGTTACACAGTCATTAGTCTTCCTGAGTCTGAAATCATACCGCCGCATGCAATGCACTTTACTTCCCAACTAGGAGATACAAAAATATTCTTCACGCGCCCATATTCAGGCTACACATCAAACCACAATAGGAAACGAATCACTTAACAGTTCATCTATTATCCAGCAGACTTCTTCGACACTACCGAGTCACATAGATACATCTCACAGCACTAACTAATCACATGGATATCCAACCGCCATTCCGGCTAATAGGGACAATATCGAACATACAAGTTCAGAACACTTGCTCATACAATCAGCACCTCAGTGCTCAAGCCATAGGCAAAGATCCGACCTCAAGTCCTCCAGACTGGCCCAACATCAAACTCATGGGATCACATCTCGCCCCTTTGATCGGGGAATCACAAGCCATCAAGGCACATACAATACTGAGCGCTCATGTGCGCCTACACACGTGTGGAAGGAATTTCAAGAGTTATATCCCAAGCTGACTCAAGTACGCATGATAAGAATTCCAAGAGAGTGAAGCTTTCCTAAAGGTTCTGCAGCCTCTCGAGTATAAATACAGACGTCTCCGTACCGATCCGCGAGACTCTACTAAACCTGCTCATGACTCGGGAGACCTAGTAACCTAGGCTCTGATACCAACTTGTCATGACCCAAACCCCGCTCCAGTCGTGGTGGCGCCTCTCGTGAAGACAAGGCCAGCCAATTAAACAACCTTTTCAACAATAATTAACATAAATAAGCAGTCCAAATATGATATATTATTAATAATTTAGCGGAAGCAAAAACCCAAACGCAGCCCAAATCGGGGTGTCACAAGTCACGAGCATCTGAAGAAGACTGAACACGACTACAAGCCAAAAATAATATACAAAGTAAAATTCTGGAATCAAAGGACAAGGTTCGGTGCCGCGAACGCCGGCGGTCACCTTGCTCAGCTACAATAGTATACCTTCAATCAGCTAATAACGTGCTACCGGGTGAACAATACCTACAACTGCACGCGAGGTGCAGGGAGTAAAGTGAGTACTCCAACTCAGTAAGTAATAAAAGTAAATAATAACTGAGAAGCCTTAAATCACGTAAAGCAACCAACATGCTATACAGAAGCGGGGTACGCTTTCTGAGAAAACAGTGAAATCAGTGATATCTTTAGAAATGCTTCGGCTCAGTTCAAATCTCTTTCGAAAATGGTCTTTTCAATAATTACGAAAATAGTTTCAAAATAGTTAGTGCTGATTAGCACAGAGAATCCGCCCCTCGGACAGAAATACCACAGTATAACAGGTAAGAAGGCAAGAAGTATGCAAAATTAGCACATAAAAGCTCGCCCCTCGGGCAATGTCTCAAACTGAGCCAGCTCCTCGGGCTCACTCTCCACAACCCTCTCGGCTCCTCGGGCTCTCTCTCTCAAATCACTCTCAGAAATAGTATCACATAATAACCGTTGCGGCGCGCAACCCGATCCACATATCGGTGCGGCGTGCAGCCCGATCCATATGGGTACCCGCGCTCACTGTGGGTGTGCAGACTCCGGAGGGGCTCCTACAACCCAAGCGTTATTTATTACTGTGGCGTGTAGTCCGATCCAATATATATATACATACTGCGGCGTGCATTCCGATCCATATAATATACTACTGCGACGTGCAGTCCGATCCATATAATATACTACTGCGGCGTGCAGTCCGATCCATATATAATCCTCACATCCAGGCCCTAGACCTCACATCCCTCCGTGTATCCTCACATCCGGCCCTCGGCAGCACTCAGTCAGAATATCGTCACTAGCCCCTCGGGCACTAGTAAAACAGTAGTCCTCAGCCCAAATTATCATTTAAATTATCATTTAAGACTCAATATGAGTGAAAGTGGCTGAGTTGAAAAGTAGTGGAGAAATAGTATGACAGAGTTCAAGTAATTAGTCAAAACGGTGAGGAAGACAGTGAAAATGATCCCCGAAGGGTTCAAATAGTTGGCACGAATCCCAAGTACGGCAATCAGCCCAAACAGTAGTGATAACAAATAAATTCCAGCCACATACGCGGTAAAATCAATAATCGGGACGGACCAAGTCACAATCCCCAATGGTGCTCTACCCCACGCTCATATCCGACGTGCAAGTCACCTCAATACAGCACTATGATGTTCAAATCCGGGGTTTCAAACCCTCAGGATATCATTTACAGGTATTACTCACCTCGAACCGGTAAAATCTCTAGCTCACGATGCCTTTGCCCTCCAAATCGGCCTCCACGCACATCGAATCTAGCCAAAATCAGAGCGAATGCATCATAATATGCCAATGGAACAATACCCAATCGAAAACAATCGAAAAATAGCAAAAATCTCGAAACTGGCAAAACCCGAGCCCTAGGCCCACTTCTCAAAAAATTCCAAAACTTACATTGCCGGATTCCTCGTCTCTCCACGAGTCCATACATACCAAGAACTCCCAAATCCGAGCTCAAATGACCTACCAAATCCCAATTTGAAACATCAAAACTCAAGCCCTAGCTTTACCCCTTTTTAATGAATTTCAACCAATTTTCTTGTTAATTTTACCATAAACTTGAATAATTAGGCCAAGAAACTTACCTCTAATCCTTCTCCCTTGAATCCCTCTTTAAAATCGCCTCAAAGCTCTCAAAATCGCTCCACAATGGAGGGAAAATGACATAAGTTCGCGGATGAAATAATGATATAAACCCTTCTGCCAACAATGATTTTCGCTTCTGCGGCTGAATAACCGCACCTGTGGTCACTGCACATGCGACCAAACGATCGCTTATGCGGTCACACTTAAAATCCCCTGGACCGCTTATGCGGTCTAGAATTGCTTCTGCGGTCGCCGCATTTGTGGATCTACGACCGCTTCTGCGGAAAAGGGTTCCTTGACCCAAATCCGCTTATGCGCCCTAACCGCCGCATCTGCGGAACCTCTTATGCGGCCCCTCTTCCGCAGATGCGGAAACAACAGAACCAACAAACCTCTTCCATGCAACAAACTCCAAATTCACCGTTTAACCACCCGAAATCACCCCGAGGCCCCCGGGACCTCAACCAAAAGCACAGATATGATCTATTACCTTATTCAAACTTGCTCGAATCATCAATTCACTATAGTTAACATCAAAATCATTAAATTTCCTCAAATCAAAGAGTAAGTTCAACCAAAACTTCCAAAACTCGCATTTGATCAAAAACCCGACAAAACGATATCAGAATGACTTGAAAATTTGCACACATATCCAAAATCACCTAACAAAGCTACAGCAACTCGCGGAATTCCATTCCGACCCTCGGATCAAAATCTCACCTACCAACCGGAATTTGCCAAAATTCTAACTTCGCCAATTCAAGCCTAATTCTACACTGGATCTCCAAATTCAATTCCGATCGCACTTCCAAGTCACAAATCACCTCCCGGAGCTCACCGAACTATCGGAATTCACATCCTAGCCCTCTAACTCATAAGTCAACATCCGGTTGACTTTCCCAACTTAAGCCTTCTTAAAAGAGACTAAGTGTCTCATTTCTTATCAAAACCATTACAAATCAACCTGATTACACAAGATACAGATAATGAAGCATAAAGAAGCTGAAAATGGGGAAAACGGGGTGGTAATACCTGAGACGACGGGTCGGGTCGTCACAGTTTTCATACAAATTGTGGGTAGTTTGCAACACTTCAAACCATATTTGTCTCGAATAAGTTGTATTATAGACCTCATTTCTCTACTTTTTTTCATGAATAGCAATCATCTCAGCATGATTAGATGAAGTAGCCACGATTGATTGCTTAGTCGATCGCCAATATATGCCAATGCCTCCATATGTAAACACATAGCATGTTTGTGATCAAGCCTTGTGTGTGTCAGATAAATAACCCGCATCGGCATAACCAACAAGATCGGGATTGCAATCGTTGCCATAAAATAAGCTCACATTGGTAGTCTCTTTTACATAACACAATATGTGTTTGATTTCACTATAATATTTCCTTGTAGGAGCAAAGCTATATCTTGCTAAGACATTAACTGAAAACGTTATATCACACCTTGTATTGTTAGCAAGATACATTAGTGTATCAATTGCACTAAGATATGGTACTTCAGGACCAAGAAGTTCTTCATTATTTTCATAAGGTTGGAATGGATCTTTATTTATATGAGTGATCTCACATCCATCGGGGTACTCAATGGATGTACTTTATCCATATAGAATCGCTTTAAAATCTTTTCAGTGTATGTTGATTGATGGACAAAAATTTTCATCTTTCATATACCCAATTTGTAGACCAAGACAAAATTGTCTTTCCAAGATCTTACATTTTAAAGTCTTTCTTTAAATAGTCTACTGCTTTAGGAAGCTTCCCGGGAGTTCTAATGATATTTGCATCATCAACATACACGGAGATTATAAAAAATGCAAATCCAGATTCTTTTATAAAGACATAAGGACAAATTGAATTATTCGTGTACCCTTCTTTCGTACTCACACTGGCAATTGTACTATATACGCATTGATTGTTTCAGTCCATATAAGGATTTTTGAAGCTTTATTTAATTAATTTCTTGGAAACATTTATATGCTTCAGAACAATTTAAATCATTCAATGATTTCCATTATACGCATATCAAGTTTTCATGTATTGCCAGATTAAAACCTGAAATGATTATATCCACCATAAGACAACATGTCTCCATATAATCAATGTGAGGATATTTACTAATTTTCTTGTGTCACAAGTCGTCTTTATGTATATCGACTTGAACTTTTTGCACAATAACACATTTATACGCCCATTGGTTTTATACTTTCAGGTGTTAGCACTATCCACCCAACTTCACTTTTTTTTTCAAGTGAAGTTAATTTTTATTGCGTATTTTTTTATTTGGCCAATCATTTATATGTCCAAATTTCATGACAGATTTGAGCTCAAGATCTTTGTCATTATTAATAATATTGAGCTCTACATTATGTTAACAATATCGTCAATGATCATTTTATATCGGTTCCATTATTACCCAATGAAGACATAACTTATTGAGATACTTTTATCTCATTATTATCAGGTACCTGAGCCTCTCCTACGAGGTCTTATGAAATGTTATGTCGTGGTGCTCTTCTAGAGCACTTGCCTCGTTATTATGACCATCTTGAACATTTGCCCCTCTCTTTCTTTAAAGAGTTTTATCTTTGGAACCGATTGGTCTGTTATGCTTCATGCGTGCCATAGACTATATCCCTTATGGACTTTATTCTATTTGGAGTATTAGCAGCTGAAATATGACATTTAGCTATGGGTCAGCAAATGCGTCTGGCAATAATTTAAACATTAATTATCACTTGAACTTCAAGTTCATATTTTCTTATACGGGGATCTATATGTATTCATAATAATTCATGTCACGTATCACTTTCTCAGCTGTCACGACCAAAAATCCACTAAGCGTCGTGGTGGCGCCGGACACCATTGTCAGGCAAGCAAACCAAAATACTCAATTAAATTCCCATGTTTTTTGTATTGTCAAAATTATTTTTCTTCACACATTAAATAACGAATAATAAAATTTACGGAAACAACCGCGAATTCTTTAACAAACTTAACATTTAATAATTCAAAAAAACCTCCCAGAACCCGGTGTCACAAGTGCATGTGCATCTACTGACAAGGAAATAAAATACAACATCCGTCCGGAATACAGTGGACATGAAGTAAATACAGTATGTTAGAAGGGATTGTACTCGCTGCGACCGTCTCTAATAATGCAGCTCACCTAGTCCCAGATACATCTGTGCTGCTACGCCCAGTAGGCCGCTAGAGTTACATATACCTGTGCAACAAAAATGCACAGAAGTGTAGTATGAGTACATAAACAACGTGTACTCAATGAGTATCCCATCTAATCTCAAATAAGTAGAGACGAGAGGTCGACTTCAACACTTGCTAAAGGTCAAATGAAAATATACTAAAAATGTGAGGAAATCATGGATTTATATAGTAGTTCTAACTCACGAAGTCGGAAAACAGGTAAACACCTTTAATAAATAATAAAGGATTTCTAAGGTTTACTTTTCATTATCTTATCAATTTATCTCAAGCCATGAAAGGCAGTATCAACATTTAAAATTCTCAAGCAACAATATATATCATGCGCAAATCATGCTGAGGTCGACGGCCCGCTCCAACAGAAATGTAAACTGTGCACTGCCGAGGGTCGAACGAATCGAACCATAGATGCATCTATTACCCCGCTCGTGAACTATCCAAGCTACGCAGTCAACATAAAATAAACAATCACCCTACTCGTGAATCAATCATGCGAAGCAGGTTCACATAAAAATACATGCTCAAATAGCCACTTAAGGATTTATCAGGGAGCATTTGTCCAATTAAAAGCCATTACTCTTTTTAACAATTTAAGAAATTAAAGTTTAATCCTTTTTTAAATTCATTTACTAATTTAATGCGATCTAAGAAATCCAAGCTTTCAATGAGCTTACAATTAATCCAAGTATAGCATGCTTTTGGGTCCTAACCACCCGGACAATAGCATAATAGTAGCTACGCACAGACTCTCATCACCTTGTGCGTACATAGCCCCCACAAATAGGAGCACATAATCAATTATTTCCCTCTTACAAGGTTAGAAAGGAGACTCACCTCGTCCCGAAGATCCATAACCGGCATTCCACGCCCTTCCGAAGACTCGAATCGATGCACAACGCTCCAAAACTAGCCAATAATTATGTAAATCCATTAATATATGCTAAGGTACTCATTATAATCCAATTTATAGCAATTCCTAACCCCGATCGAAAAGTTGACAAAAATACCCTAGGGCCCACGTGACCGGAATCCGAAATTTTTTGAAGAATAAGTTTACTTGTGGCCTCACGAACTCAAATATATGATTTTCTCTAAATTCCATTGCCAAAATCGCGGTTAAATTCCAAGAATAAAAATTCTAGGTCTTTCTACCAAAACCCCCAAATTCTTACTAATTTCATGCTCAAATCCATACATAATTGATGTATTTAACTCAAAGTAGGTGGGGATATCTTACCTTATAGTTGATGACGAAAATCCCCTCTTGAAGCTCCCCAAAATCGCACATGCCAAAAGAAAAAGAAAAATGGGAGAAGAATGGACAAATTGCGCATTTAAAACAATTCTGCCTCCAGCTATTTCCGCACCTACGGTCCCTTGATTGCTTCTGCAGTCCCGCAGGTGCGGTTAACTTACCGCTTCTGCGGTCCTCCCTAGGCCGCCCTTTTTCGCTTCTGCGACAAGCCTCCCGTAGATACGGTCCCGCTTCTACGGAACTCTGACCGCATCGGCGGTCCACTCCAAGTTGCCCTCTTCCACTTCTGCGACCATCCTTCCGCAGATGTGGTCCCGCTTCTGCGGACCCTTGACCGCATCTGCGATCCTCGAGCCTTTGACCAAAACTCCGCTTCTGCGGTGCCG
Organism: Nicotiana glauca; assembly: GCA_026770625.1. Lineage (NCBI taxonomy): Eukaryota > Viridiplantae > Streptophyta > Magnoliopsida > Solanales > Solanaceae > Nicotiana > Nicotiana glauca. Next base: position 67,984 of record MU722790.1, read on the forward strand.
CTTCTGCGGTTATCCCACCGCACAAGCAAAAATACCAGCAACCAGACCCTTCTGCTGTCCAAAAATTCCAAATTTCGATCCGTTAATCACCCGGAATCCACTCAAGGCCCCCGGGACCCCAAGCAATCATACCGACCAATCCCAAAATACATTACGGACTCGCTCGAGGCCTCAAATCTCATCAAACAATGCTAAAATCATGAATCGACCTCCAATCCAAACTTAATGAACTTTAAAAATTCAAACTTCTATTTCCGATGTTTAAACCAATCAAATCACGTCCGATTGACCTCAAATTTTGCGCACAACTCATCTTCGACATTACAGACCCACTCCAACTTTCGAAATCGGATTCCGACCTCGATATCAAAAAGTCCACTTCCGGTCAAACTTCTCAAAACCTTCAATGTTTCATCTTTAGCCAAATGACTTCAAAATGACCTACGGACCTCCGAATTCACTTCCGATCGCGCCTCCAACTCCAGAATCACCATACTGAGCTATTCACAGTCTCGAAATATCAAACAGAAAGCGATACACTGAAATGCACTTCAAGCCAAACTTATGAAATTTCTTCTAAAATGCTAACTTCCTCAATAGGTGCCAAAACACTCCGGGTTATCCAAAACCCGAACCGGGCATACGCCCAAGTCCAAAATCATCATACGAACCTGCTGGAACCTTCAGATCACGATTCCGAGGTTGTTTACTCAAAATTCCAATCCTAGTTCATTCTTTCAACTTTAAGCTTCTGAAATAAGAATTCTTCTTCCAAATCAACTCTGGACTTGCCGAAATTCTATTCCGACCACACGTACAAGTCACAATACTTGAAATGAAGCTGTTCATGGCCTCAGACTACTGAACGACGTGCTAGAAGCCAAAACGACCGGTCGGGTCGTTACATTCTCTCCCACTTGAACATACGTTCATCCTCGAACGTGTTGAGAACTACACTGAAGTAGTCTGAAATCACTGTTTGACACCTCTTGCACCTTTCTGTGCTACCATAACCCGGTTGAGCACGTTAGCTCAATCAGTTCTGAAGATATTCCCTTTTATTCAAGCAGACAAGCCTTTGAGCCCAATTCAACATCCGGAATCCTCTGCCAAGCCTGTTTCCAACATACAATCACCATATCAATTACTACATGTTGTACCCAAACATGACTGCATAATTTTGCTGAATTCGCACCTTGTATCACTTTGCTCGCCGGACCACAATAACATTTTCCGATCAACTTAGTTGAAATTCCACGAAGTCGATGCTCCCATTGTACCTCATGACAGACATAGGTCTTACTCCAACTCTTACAATATCGCCACGATGGGAGAGATGAGCGAAAATTCATAACCAACTGCCGAATCAACAATCCATTGGGTCTATACTCCTGTCAAGAACCATAACTGCATTCTGGGCTGAATAGTGGCCTTAGCTCCTTAATGTACTTCATATACTCGGATTGCACGGACCTTAAAGCCAATAATCTCGTCTCACCCAGTACGAACTACTCAAGCGATATGCCACCCCAGACATGATCAAAAGTCTCAAATGATGCCACAATGTGCCAATAGGCTACCGATTCGACCGCGATACAAGAAAGAAGAAAAATGAACTATGAAAAGGAGGTCCAATTACCCCGCTCGCGAATCATACCTGCGACGCGGGTTCACAGCTAATACGAGCTTTCCTCCAAAAAATAGGAAACGAAACACATAAAGGCAGATATAGGGAACTGTACTCAACATTATACTGTTGCGGCGCGCAACCCGATCCAAATAACATACCCATGGCGGTGTGCCACCCGATCCACACATAGATCTCACATAAGGAGATGCACGTCGAGCTAAATTTGCTCATTACAATAAAATACCGAATTTTGGTCACAAGCACGCTAGGTGCATAATACCATCCCTGAGGGAGCAGATAGCGCTATAGGCAAGAAATTTCAAGCACAATTGAGGTGCGATATACAATCTAAATCTCAAGATCCATTTTGCTTATATAACATCATTTCTACGCGGATCCTCATCACATAAGCAATTCACCAAGCTGTCTCACAACTCGCACGACGCAATACATTACATGAAATTGCTAACGACCACATAACACCCCGACCATTCTTCCATAAGGAGCACTTTGCTGAAATGAACATAATTGGCCTGACATAGAGCCCATATCCACATTTAGATTCATCCACCGACCTTAAGTCGATCCTGATCGTATCAAACTAAGCCAATAACCCTTCGAAGGTCTATACTAATTTTCCTCTTCTCATAACACACAAGAATACCCGTCATAACCGGAGTACTCATCCACAGTCCACAATTCAGTAACTGAGTGCCCTCCAGGCATATATTCTCAATTTATCGATATCATCACAAATCTCTATACTGGGGTTAAATCTTTAATCAATCAAGTGACAAATGTCACACTTATAAAATCTTCTTGTGGGACGCGCTCCTACAACCTTTCGAAACACATAACAGCTCAGTACATCCCAACCACCGGCTGCACCAATGCTAAAAAGCGATCAAGAATCATTAACCATGATACAAGCCTTTCTTACAGAACACTGATCTCAGGTGACGCTGAAGACAATACCCACTTACTTTAAACATCGAAACTCCCTTCCTGCTCATCCGAGCTTGTGACATACTTGTCCACACCGAACTGCCACCTTGGTTCTCACTTCAAATTCCATAATACTCACTGCACCTGACATGCCAATGTAAGATAGGACATGATTCTTATCATAACTCCGGAACTACTAATAGGCTCACCACTTCATCATATAAAAGCGTTTCGCTGAACTCGCTTCAGGAGAAACATAGTAACACACATGCAAATTCTTATAACCGTAGAACATGCAAACATCTAGGTAGTGGTCTAAGGTACCATAGCCCTTTCGGAACCCGCTTCCACATAACAAGCCATAATAGAAGAATGCTCCTGAATAATATCAATTACGGCAGCTGACAAGCCTCACATGCACCGTCACAAATCATTTGCATAACTTGATCACACGGAAGGAACTGATCTCCACCACCAATATGTCAACTCAATTATGGCTAACCAATCTATCTTCATCCAATTTATCCTTGATTGCCATCGAAACAATAATAACTCTATCCAACACTTACCATACTCTATTCGTACTCACCCCGAGTAACCTTGAACCGCGAGACCATGCTGTCTCAAATCCTACAAACTATTATCACACCTCCCAATTGCTATATCACAAGCCAAAACATCATAGAACATTTTGGGCCCTTTCTCATAAACTGCTAACAAGCTTGATTCTTACCCGTAAACATACGCCCAAAATCATTAGGTATCACACCTCATCTTGTGAATTTACCATGACCGTTGCTGAGAGTCACCCGCTCTGACTTGGACCCGAATATAATTAACTCCATGAGTCTTCCATCACATGAATACCCCCTTGGTGAAGAACCCGCCGAAACACTTCCCTAGGAACCCACAACTATACAAAACAAAATCCTGAATCTTCCTCCAAGTCTAAACATAGGCCAATAAGGCCAACGATAGCCCACCTTTAATACTCCCTTGCTCAAATTACTACTTATGGTCCTTTCCCGTAGCTGAAATAGCCCATCGATATGCTAATAGCCAAAAATCTCGCAAGTAGTTAACCATGCAACCCAATCATAAGCGGTGGGACTCTCCCACTTAGCATGAAGCCATCATTTCACAAACCTGGAATTCACCCATCCTATTTATCTCTTATTGCCCTAACCTCGTGCAGTCAATCGCCAAATTTCTCGAAATCTTTCTATAAGACCCCTTCTTATATTCTAACTCATCAATCATATTTGCACAACCGATCCCTTTGCTATATAACCGATAGAATTCTTCGCAGAAGCCTCGCCAACCACGCGACCGCTAACCTGCTTACTTGGGTAACCCACCTATAAATGCTCTCCTCGACATCTTCTAACGCTACTGCACGGGGTACAATCACTACGGCATCAATAATCCATCTTGAGTCTGAGCTCACTCTCCAACTGCACAGGTCCATTTACCCCCCGTGGGCATCATTTAAATGCACAACAACATCCTTCCAATTCAATGTTACGCTGCACCCTTCTTCACTTAAGCGGCTCCTTTCCGTTATATTAAATCTCCTGCCGCACAAGAATCCCTACTTCAAATTAGATCCGTAGACCCCAATAACCAAACACTAATATTCTCAAATCGCTCCAAACCCTCCTTAAGGTACGTGGTCATCCCACTGCAAAGCCCATACACAACTCCATCACTCTCCCACTTTGGAGGAACTCATCCTCTTAATCGACTACTCGACCTTCACTTCATATACCTGACCTTTTTATAATTTTGAACACCGCCTGACGCTTCCCACATGTCCTTCCTCGCCCTTTCATATTCAGTGGCTATCTTAAATAAAATCTAACTTCGTCGCACTTGAACCCACAATTGCTGCTAACTTTAAACCTTTCCGAAGGTCATCTTTATCGAACCGTCAATATTATAAATACTGATTCAATCCTGAACCACCGCACCTTGCGATATCCGACAGTTGCATCTCCAATACTATTTCGCAATATCTTGCCCCAAAGGCGAATTGTAGCAGATCATAACACTGACAAACTTAGTATGTTTAATTAGGGCGACGACACCCCATCATAGAAGAATGCTCCACCACACTTGCAAATACCAAGTCTCATTACTTCCACCAGCCCACACCTGACCGTCCTTAGTTCGATTGCCTTTCCCCTGCCGAGAATAAAATACTGAATCTCTTGATTATGCACTGAGTAAACCTCCCTTCAAGTCATTCACTGCCCCGATACATAGGAAAACTTCATACCATCATAACAATACTGCGGAAAAATTGTTCATAAGCATCGTGGCAACTTATGCCTAGCCCCAGAGCCCTCAGAAGTACCGTTACTGGGTTGAAACAATAAAATATTCTTCCATAAAGCGACGATAATAATCCAATCAGCTATACTAGGAGAAACATCATGTGTCATATCTGTAGTACCATTATGGTTCTTAAATTTTTGATTTATAACAAGCGGTTCACGTCGCGTAAGATTGAGTAGGAAAGAAACGAAGGCATAAGCCTCACAGGAAATCAAATCGCACGATAAGGAATCAAGAAGGGAAGTACTCCAAACAGTCCTGCAGCCTCCCGAGGATACGTACAGACGTCTCTGTACCGATCCGCGAGACTCTACTAGACTCTCTCATAACTCGTGAGACCCTAGGAACCTAGTTCTCTGATACCATGTTTGTCACGACCAGAAATCCACTAAGGGTCATGGTGGCGCCAGACACCACTATCAGGCAAGCCAACCAAAACACTCAATTAAATTCCTATTTTTTGTATTGTCAAAATCATTTTTCTTCACACATTAAATAACGAATAATAAAATACGGAAACAACCACGAAATCTTTAACAAACTTAACATTTAATGATTCAAAAAATCCTCCCAGAACCCGGTGTCACAAGTGCATGAGCATCTACTGACAAGGAAATAAAATACAACATCCGTCCGGAATACAGTGGATAGGAAGTAAATATAGTATGTTGGAAGGGACTGTACTCGTTGCGGCCGTCTCGAATAATGCAACTCACCTAGTCCCAGATTCATCCGTGCTGCTACGCCTAGTAGGCCGCTAGAGTTACATATACTTGTACAACAAAAATGCACAGAAGTGTAGTATGAGTACGTAAAAAGCGTGTACTCAATGAGTATCCCGTCTAATCTCGAAGAAGTAGAGACGATAGGTCGACTTCAACACTTGCTAGAGGTCAAATAAAAATATACTAAAAATGTGAGGAAATCATGAATTTATATAGTAGTTCTAACTTACGAAGTCGGAAAACAGGTAAACACCTTTAACAAATAATAAAGGATTTTCAAGGTTTACTTTTCATTATCTTATCAATTTATCTCAAGCAATGAAAGGCAGTATCAACATTTAAATTCTCAGGCAACAATATATATCATGCGTAAATCATGCCGAGGTCGATGGCCCGTTTCAACATAAATGTAAACTGTTCACTGCCTAGGGTCGAACGGCTCGAACCATAGATGCATCTATTACCCCGCTCGCGAACTATCCATGCAACACGGTCAACATAAAATAAACAATCACCCTACTCGTGAATCAATCATGCGACGCAGGTTCACATAAAAATACATGCTCAAATAGCCAATTAAGGATTTATTAGGGAGTATTTGTCAATTTAAAAGTCAGTCCTCTTTTTAAAAATTTAAGAAATTAAAGTTTAATCCTTTTTGAAATTCATTTACTAATTCAATGCGATCTAAGAAATTTAAGCTGTCAATGAGCTTACAATTAATCCAAGTATAGCATGCTTTTGGGTCCTAACTACCCGGACAATAGCATAATAGTAGCTACGCACGGACTCTCGTCACCTCGTGTGTACGTATCCCCCACAAATAGGAGCACATAATCAATTATTTCACCTATGGGAAAAATTCCCTCTTACAAGGTTAGAAAGGAGACTCACCTCGCCCTGAAGACCGTAACTGGCATTCCATGCCCTTCTGAAGACTCGAATCAATGCACAATGCTCCAAAACTAGCCAATAATTATGTAAATCCATTAATATATGCTAAGGTACTCATTATAATTCAATTTATAGCAATTCCTAACCCCGATCGAAAAGTTGACAAAAATGCCCTTGAGCCCGCATGCCCGGAATCCAAAATTTTTTGAAGAATAAGTTTACCCGTGGCCTCATGAACTCAAATATATGATTTTCTCTAAATTCCATACCCAAAATCGCGGTTAAATTCCAAGAATATAAATTCTAGGTCTTTCTATCAAAATCCCCAAATTTCTACCAATTTCATTCTCAAATCCATACATAATTGAAGTATTTTATTCAAAGTAGGTGGGAATATCTTACCTTATCGTTGATGATGAAAATTCCCTCTTGAAGCTCCCCAAAATCGCCCATGCCAAAATAAAAATGGGAGAAGAATGGCCAAATTGCACATTTAAAACAATTCTGCCTCCAGCTATTTCTGCACCTGCGGTCCCTTGACCGCTTCTGCGGTCTCGCAGGTGCGGTTAAATTACTGCTTCTGCTGTCCTCCCTAGGCTGCCCTTTTTCGCTTCTGCGACAAGCCTTCCCGCTTCTGCAGAACTCTGACCGTATCTGCGGTCCACTCCAAGTTGCCCTCTTCCGCTTCTGCGACCAGCCTTCCGCAGATGCGGTCCCGCTTCTGGGGAACATTGGCCGTATCTGCAGTCCTCGAGCCCTTGACCAAAACTCCACTTCTGTGGTGACCTTTTCGCTTCTGCGGTGCCGCTTCTGTGGTTATCCCACGGCAAAAGAAAAAATACCAGCAACCAGACCCTTCAGCTGTCCAAAATTTTTAGATATCTATCCGTTAATCACCCGGAATCCACCCGAGGCCCCGGGAATCCCAACCAATCATATCGACCAATCCTAAAACACATTACGGACTCGCTCGAGGCTTCAAATCACATCAAACAATGCTTAAATCATGAATCGACCTCCAATCCAAACTTAATGAACTTTAAAATTTTAAACTTCTATTTTCGATTTTTAAACCTATCAAATCTCGTCCAATTGACCTCAAATTTTATGCACAAGTCATCATCGACATTACGGACCCACTTCAACTTTCGGAACCAAATTCCGACCCCGATATCAAAAAGTCCACTTCCTGTCAAACTTCTCAAAACCTTCAATTTTCCATCTTTAGCCAAATGACTTCAAAATGACCTACGGACTTCCGAATTCACTTCCGATCACGCCACCAACTCCAGAATCATTATACGGAGCTATTCACAGTCTCAAAATCTCAAACACACAGCGATAATGCTGAAATGCACTTCAAGCCAAACTTATGAAATTTCTTCTAAAATGCTAACTTCCTTAATAGGCGCCAAACACTCCCAGGTTATCCAAAACCCGAACCAGGCATACGCCCAAGTCCGAAATCATCATACGAACCTGCTGGAACCTTCAGAACCCGATTCTGAGGTCGTTTACTCAAAATTCCAATCCTAGTTCATTCTTTCAACTTTAAGCTTCCGAAATAAGAATTATCTTTCCAAATCAACTCTCGCCTTCCCGAAATTCAATTCTGACCACACGTACAAGTCACAATACTTAAAATAAATCTATTCATGGCCTCAGACTACTGAACAACGTGCTAGAGCCCAAAACGACTGGTCGGGTCGTTACATCAGCTATCCATTTTCTCCCCCTAATGTTGGGATTACCAACATATTTCCCAACCTTATGTGGGAAATCATTTCTGTGCATTGTGGTGGAATAATTAAATGATATAGAACATCCATATGTCTATATTGAAATTATTTGGTTCCTGACCCTGAACCGATTGTAAGAGGGATAAATTTTCATAACTTGGCTGGATGCATACAAGTGCTGCAGTATATTAAATAATACATCTCATACCAAATTTCATTTTTGGGAGTTTTGTTCTCATAACCAATGATTTAGCTATAATTGGAGGTGTACAATTTGTGCTAAACCAACTTGGATTTAAACCAGTATTATCAAGATAAATTATTATAATTTATATTCTGGAACTGTGCTCTAATAATTTGAGCAAGCAATCTTGCAAAAGCTAAACTGCAAGTTGATAACAAATGCACATGTCACCATAGAATAGATGCATCTATTAAAATTATTTAATAGTAAACGGTCCACATGGCAGGTGATTGGGCCCATATATTTATCACCTTTTATTCGTTCCAGAAATCAAGGGATTCAATCCCAACCTTAACTGGTATATCATGAGAATAAGCAGCACAAGAGAATTCTTGAAGAATCTTTTATTCTTCGACATATACCAATGTAATTCTCAATTAATTTTTCGCATCATAATTGAACCGGGATGGTCAACCGGTCATGCCAACTAATATTTATTTTAGTAAACCTCTAATTTACTTGTGGCATATGATTCCAGCATCATGCTTATATTTGTGTAGTACAAATAGAAAGAAGATCGGGTAACCTTTTATATTTACCCGGTATAATTATAGAAATATGAAGATATTCAATCTTCCTTTCATTTATAGTCTCAATATGCCAACCACTTTTGATTTATACATTTGAAACTCAAAAAGTTTCTTTTGAGACTTTACAATATCAATGTCATGAATAACTGTATTCACCCGGATAGTAACAAAATTAGTTTTTCCGGAGCTCAACAACTTTTGTACTACAAGATCTTTTATCATACCATTCATATGGTAAATATCTCCTTCACGGAGAAAATTATATCATATAATAAATTATCATGGTCAAAATCATTATAAGTAAAATCATTTCTTGCTTTAATAACTTTGTAAAGTATGACAATAATTTTTGGTGTACCACATGTACGCGACCAATGACATATTCATGTAACCACACAATAATATTTATTCTCTTTATTTCACTCAAACCTCTCTTAGAGGTGAGTCGTGTGATATTCATCTAATCATGAATTGCATGTCTTTATTCATTGCTTTATCACATATTTCTACATTCATCTTTAGGAATGGGTTAGCATTCTCAATGCTTATCAAAAATCACATTCTCTTCAAAGAATGGATCATAATCATCGATGTGATTTATTATTTTCATACCAATTTGATGGTAAACATTGCCTTCACATTTTGAAGGATTATTTCGAGAACCCTTATTGTTCTCCTTTTATAATCATTGTAATGATTATTATTATTTGAAACGCTCACGTTTATTGTTCAACCACTTGCCTTCATTTAGACTTATGCATTGCTACCACATTCACTTCAAGAATGGAGCTAATCAAGTGGGACAATCTTCATGCCTTTTAATGAAAAATATATTATTTTTCTTTAGTCAGCATTATATCATCAATATGGTATATTAGGACTCAAATTTAACGTCTCACCAATATAAAGTCATGTTAGGCCATAATAAATTGGGACTCAAACCCAACTCTTATCATTATGGAGCATCAGGAATTAATCCCGATGTCTTATCCTCAATCAATGGCACAATAGGCTAAACAATATTGAGATTCATTCTCAAGCCTTAATCGCAATCACATGCCAACTAATTTGCAACTTCGCAAATCAAATTTATTTTCTTAAATAAGTGTACAAATCTCAAATCATCGTAAATCTTTATCAATTATTTGTAGCATCTATATGAAATATACCCATTTGTAGTCAGAATATTTCTTCTAAATTATATTAGAGTTTAAATGGATCATAAAATCATTGTCATAATATTTATTGAGCATCTCTCAAAAATATTGTTATTTTCGGGGTATACCCTACCTATTAGATTTGATTTAACGTCATGACTTTCCTTCACTCAATTCAACCTAGTGAATAAATTTATCAAAAATACAACATATAGGTAACAACACATATATAGTACTAATAGATAAATTTAACATTTATATTTCTTGAAAAGTGACATTATAGATAACAACTTACCGGTTGTAGCTTATGCATCATTCATATAAAATACTTAAAAATGGTAAGTCAATAGCAAGCATCAAGTAGATCATGGATACTCGAAAATACCTCTTCTAGTAGTCATACTAATCACTATTTGCTTTCAAATGATACAATCATAAATTATGAAGTATACTTCTCAATAGCTGGTTTGTTTTTCAAATTTCAAAGAAGTAATTAATCAACCTAGATAATGATGTGAAGTATTTCTTGTTTTCGTCAAGATGATTTATGCTTCCAATCAGAATGACCAATTTTTTTATATATTTTATTTTACGATATGCAAGTGCAAAAACCCAAAAGGAAAAAATATCCATCCAAGTAAAAGAAAATATTAAAAGTGACAGGACAGATTGAAGATAGTTAACACACAAATATACATAAGATAACTTATATAACATATCCTTGGTTACCATGATATGCATCATATCAATAATTAACTGCTACTTTGATTTTTACATAAAGAACTTCGAAAATTTCATTCCATTCATGTGATATAAAAGATGTAATATTAATATGTGTTTATGCAATACATGTGTAGTACGAAGTTGTGTGCATATGAGATATTAAAAGAATGACAAGTATAAGATATTCATACCTTCTTACGTTTCATTACTTACCATATGTAGTTTCTCTTTACATCTAACCATGAGATGATATGTATGATTTCTAATTGCAAATTTTCTAGATGTAGGAAATTTTTTGTATATATATATATATATATATATATATATATATATATATATATATATATATATATATATATATATATATATAATTGGTTAGAGGCTCGTGCTGATAACGTGTTATAAAATAAAAGCAATTTAGTAAAACATGAATAAGAAATAAAGGCAATTTAGTAAAACATGAACAAGAAATAGAGATAGAGAGAAAGAAGAGATTTTCTTCTTCAATTGTGTGTATTTTCCAATCTATTACAAGGCATTTCTATAGGAATAAAAAGTGAAGAAAATATGTCATGAAATATGTCATTGAACATACAAAATATGTCATTAAACATTTGAGATGAAGCTCATGGAAGAAGAGTAGACATCCACCTTAATTTGATATTTATTATAACATTTAGAAATTATTCCTATATATTGTATAAGAAAGAAATATTTGCAAATAGCAACCAAAACGTGTCACAACTCAAGTGTGGAAAATAAAGGGGACAAATGGCATATAATGGAAATAAAGAGGTCACTTATTATTATATTATTACAATTAAGAGTCTTTAGGAAGGAACTAAAGATCTTCTAGGTCATCTTCCTCAAAATTCCCCAATTTTTCATATTCCTCAAAATTCCCCAATTTCTCATCTTTCTCATCTTCCTCAAAATTCCCCAACTTCTCATCTTCCTCTTACAAAAGTTTCCCAACTTCTTTCAAGCTCGTACAGATCGCCATTCACGCTTCGTACACGTCCCTTTGTTCTTCCCTCATACGAGAAAAAGAAAGCAATTCAAGGCAAAGTTTCATCTACATCTACTAGGTCTACATGAAGTACAAAATCAAAACATGACACTTTGTATTTTTGATTTCTCCGACACACAAAGCAGCAAATATGAGACAAAAATACTACAACATTGAAGGTATGCCATTTTTCATAACTTAAATCTGTTTAATTTTTGATTTCGAGAAATGAAAATCTCAATTTTTCTCTCAAATTTGTCGATGGACTCCGGTCAAAGTGTCCGAAGTCGGTTGACTGTATTAGGGACGTTTCCCGCTCCAGCACCCGTCCAAGTCTCGTATCGAGACGGGGACGGCACCAAAATTGAAGAGCACATGCAACTTAGTATACAACTACCAATTAACATTCTAGATGTGAAGATTCGAGCGTAATGGACTTGAGAAAGAGAAATAACAGTCTCCGTCCAAGAAAAATGAGAAAAAAAGGCAACATCATATCTACTTCTGAAGTTCCTTTTCCCTTCAAAATTACTGCATACTTTCAATTAAAAATCAGTCAATGTCTCAAAGCATTGACTGTAACAAATCAGTCGGCTGAATTGATAGTGTATGCACTTCTATCTTGAATAATAAGAGATCATGTCACAATTGCTTCTGGAGCAGTTTTAGGTGCCTAAACACGTGCATTACCAATGTGCACAACCTTTAGTGAAGACTCCTCCTCCACAACCTAGAAAATCCTTTTAGTTGTGTCAATGGTTTTTGGAAAGAAAAAAAAACTGAATCTCCTTATACAGAAGCTCCTGTGAAGGAAGCTCATGCTTCGAAAGGCTAATTAATTCTGACAATGATTATTGCCTAAAGTTGTAATTTCCTCCAAACGTTGACAGGTTGCATCCACACAGATGATTTGCTCTTTTGGTTATAGCGCTCAACAACAACAACAACCCAGTAAAATCTCACAAGTGGGGTCTGGGGAGGGTAGTGAGTACGCAGACCTTACCCCTTCTCCGAAGGGATAGCAAGACTGTTTCCGAAAGACCCTCGGCTCAAGATAATAAAAAGACAAAAGGAAAGAATATTAGATTCACCACAGGGATCATAGAGATAAAAAAACATAAAATGCAGAGGAAAAATGCAAAACGAAAACGACGGGTAGTAAATGAGTCCCGCTTCAAAAACGCTCAGAATTTGATTTATCTGGAATATATACTATAAAAAGTGATATATAAAGTTGCGGTGTACTAATATTGGGGTAGCCGACAGCAAGGAAGCCACTTGATAGTAAACTTTGATCATGCAAACATTGGTAGTTGACTTGGTCTGTATCAACTGCAAGTTCCAACGAATGTTGATTCCAAGGTAACAACAAGTTTTAGCATTGACATACTATCACTACACACATCTGATAATAAAAAATTTATCATTTACCACATTTCATTTAAATTAGCACGCCCAAAATACTTTTATCGCAGATGTGAATTTGAAGCTGACATCCCAAATGGGAGAGTAACAGTGGCAGTAATAGTGTCAAACAAATTATTAAAAGAATGCTTTCGCTGATAGTAGATCAAATACATGAAATTACCATCGTGAAGGTGCACATACTAACAATAGCAAAATTATTTTAGCTCACAAAAAAATAAATTTAAAATCTTCATTTTACTTACGGAGAAGGCCTAAAAATGCCACCCAACTTTCAGTCTTGCCGCCTTATGTATAAATCATTGATAATACACAACATATAGCCAGTTTAACGGAACCAATTGATTTTTATATCCATGTCATCCATTAAAAAAATGTTCATTTCATGCCACTACCGTTAAAGAAATGGCCCATCCATGCTATTATTGACTAACGATAGTGGCATGGATGTGCCAAATAAAAATTGAAACGTTAGTCAATAATGGCATGGATGAGCCATTTCTTTAACGATAGTGGTACGGAAATAGCAATTTTTTAACGGATGACATAAATAAACCATTTCTGATAGTTGAGTGGCATTTCTAGGCTTTTTCCGTTTTACTTATTCAGTATAGTCTAAACATTTTGCCGCAGAAACAATTGTTACTTAATGAGCATATCAGACAACACATGTTGGACAAACTGTTCAAAATTCATTTATAGGAGGAGTCACTACTCAAAACACGAGTATGAAAGTTTTCTAATTTTTTTTTTTGGACAAAAAATACGTTTTTACTACTAAAAAGAAAAGTTACCTAAATACATAATTCGCATTACTATACTGCGAATTACTTTAACGAAATTTTAGCCGTTAAAGTAATTCGCAATATAGTACTGCGAATTAGTTAAAAAAATAGTGATTCGCAGTATTATACTTCGTATTATTAAAAAAATATTTTTTAGCTAATTCGCAGTATTGTACTGCGAATTACTAATTTTGCCCCACTAATAATTAACTGACATAACAATAATTCACACACATAAAACATATTATTGTACTGCGAATTCCTTAAAAAAATTCTGCACCCCAGGCTCGGACTTGCCTTATTTAAAGGCGTTTCAGTTTTATGAAAATTCATTCAATACAAACTTTTAACTTCCGTTCATACTTCTCTTTTCTTCTTATCAATTATTTTTGTACAATGTCTGAAGAGCCAAAAATAAGGGTTTTATTATATTGGGAGGGGGGGAGGTGAGGTTGTGCTGGAGAATAACTCTGTGAGGCATAGCTCACCTCCACAGTGTCATGTTAAATTGTTGCTTACTATGGAGTATGATAAATTGGTTTCTTTGTTATGTAAAACAATGAGTGTGAGGAAGCGTTAGGTTAACCTTAAAGTAACCGGTAGGTTTTCCATATTCAGTGACTCCGCAGGGGTTTGCTTATCAGTTGTTTTCTTATCCATTTCGAGCTTTCGAGGCCTTAAAAACCTTATTTATAGTCGCCTCGATTTGCGTGCGCAGTTCGTACGCGTAACTGGAAGCTCAAATATGAAATTCTGTGAAAATTTGCTAAGTTTTGATATTAAAATGAATAAATTTCACTTCGGTCAATATTTTAGGCAAACGGACCCGGACCCGTAATTTGACGGTACCGGAAGGTCCGTAGGAAAATATGGGACTTGGGCGGATGCCCGGAATCGAATTCCGAGGTCCCAGGCCCGAGAAATGAATTTTTGAGTAAAATTATTTTCTGAAAATATTTAAGGAAAATAAAAATGAAAACTGATTGAAAAATGATGGTATCGGGCCCGTATTTTGTTTCCGGCCCGGTACAGGTCTTATATGTTGTTTAAGCGCTTTCTGTAAAGTTTGGTTGAAAACGGACGTCGTTTGACGTATTTCGGACTCAAAACGAAAGATTTGAAGTTTTATGAAATTTGGAAGAAATATTAGATTTTAAGGCTTAATTCATTTTTTGATGTTATTTGGGCGATATGATCGCGCGGTTAAGTTCGTAGGATGTTGTTGAGTTAGTGTATATGTTTGGTTAGGAGCCCCGAGGGCTCGGGAGTGTTTCAGAGGTGTGTCGAAGTGATTTTAGACTTAGGAAAATTTCAGAAAATTGCAGAAATAGTACCCCATGAACAGTACACATAAACAGTCCCCGTGAACAGTAAAAACGCGTGAACAATCCGATTTTCTGGACATAACACTTACGGGAAATTTCCCATTTTTCACAAACTCTCTCTTCTTCAAAGCTCTTGGACAATCCCTGGAGCATTTCTTCACCAAAGTTTCTTGGGTAAGTGTTGTTTAACTTGTCTTCTTCATTTTCCATCAATATCTGCTAGGCCTAGAACATGTAAAAATAGGTAGAAATTAGAGAACTGGGTAGAGTTAGGGTTTTCAAAAATTTCGCGAATTAGACATCGTTTTGGGGTCGAACTTGAAAGAAAATTATATATTCGGGCTCGTGAGTGAATGGGTGAATTTATTTTGGTTCGAACCTCGTATTTTGACCAAGAGGGCCCGGGGTCGATTTTTATAATATCGAGCAGAATGTTTAGAAAAATATATTTAGGCATTTGGATTGGACTTTTTAGTATTATTTAGGATATTAAATCAATTGTGTATAGATACGATTGGATTGAAGCAAAATTTGAAAGGAAAAGCGGTGATTAAGGATTGAATTGGCCATAGAACTCCGAGGTAAGTGTTTGATCTACCATACCTTGAGGGAATAGGAGTTGAGTCATATTTGTTACTTGCTAATTGTCGAGTACGATGTATAGGCATGGTAACGAGTATCTATACATTGGTGTCTAGTATGACCGTGAGTCTTTACATTACAAAATTTGGATTATTCTATATCTTTCATGTTTGAATGATGATTTCTATTAAAAATTGAGAAAGTATATGAGATGATTGAACCCTTTGGAGCATTGGCTCAAGTAGTAAAATGAATTACAAGTAAGAAATGAAAGAAAGAGAAAGAAGTATTAAATAATTTCCTTGCTGAGATATTTTGTTTAATTGTTGGTATCTACCTTGCCGGGGATTTTATTGCTTAATTATTGTACCCTTGTCGGGGTTTAATTGTTTAAATGTGTTTCCTTACCGGGATTTCTATTACCGTTTTGTTTATTCCCTTGCCCTTGTTTGAAATTATTGTTTGGCTGAGAAAAAGTGTAAAGGCACGAAGGTTGATGTCGTACACTTATTGTCGTTTGTTATGATTTCTTATTGTTATCAGTTCAGGTGCATTATTTGTCTTATTCTACTACTACTGTGATTCTTTACGTGACATTTCACTTTACCGTGTTACTTGTTATTATTGAATTTATGCCATAAATTGTACATGTTTATGGGAATTAATTGCTAGTTGCCATTATTTGTTTTCCTCAGTGAATCATAATTTTTGTGTACTTGTTGTCTTTTGAATTTGTATTAATTGTTGTGTTTGTTAGAGTAAATTATATTTGGAAGAACTGTTGATTTAATAAAATGGGAGCAGGTGCTATGCCTACCACAAGATATTGATGAAATGGGAGCGAGTGGTACGCCTACCACACATGATATATTGAAATAGAAGCGAGTGGTACGCCTACCACAAATGATATATTGAAATGGGAGTGAGCGGTATGCCTACCACAAATGATATTGAAATGGGAGCGAGTGGTACTCCTATCACAAATGATATTGAAATGGGAGCGAGTGGTACGCCTACCACAAATGATATATTAAAAGAGGAGCGAGTGGTACGCCTACCACAAATGATATAATGAAATGGGAGCGAGTGGTATGCCTACCACAAGATATTGTGAAATGGGAGCGGGTGGTACGCCTACCACAAGATATTGATGAAATGAGAGCGAATGGTACGCCTACCACAAGATATTGATGAAATTGGAGCGGGTGGTACGATGGGAGCCGGTGGTACGCCTACCACAAGATATTGATAAAATGGGAGCGAGTGGTACGCTTACCACACATGATATATTGAAATGGAAGTGAGTGGTATGCCAACCACAAATGATATATTGAAATGGGAGCGAGTGGTACGCCTACCACAAATAATATTGAAATGGGAGCGAGTGGTACTCCTACCACAAATGATATTGAAATGGGAGCGAGTGGTACGCCTACCACAAATGATATACTAAAAGAGGAGCGAGTGGTACGCCTACCACAAATGATATAATGAAATGGGAGCGAGTGGTACGCCTACCACGAGATATTATGAAATGGGAGCGGGTGGTACGCCTACCACGAGATATGAGGAATGGGATCGGGTTGCACGCCTGCAACAAGATGAGCTGAATATGAAAGTTGTCTTTATTTCTTATTTCCATGTTAGAATTTAAACTGTAGATTTTTTCTCTGTTATTCCTGATATCCTGTTTATATCTCATACCCCTAAAACATGTTCCCTTCCCACACTGACTGATTGTTTTTTTGTACTTCCTTGTTTTGTGTGTGTGTGTGTATATATATATATATATATATATATATATATATATATATATATATATATATATATATATTGATATAAATTGCACATGATTATTTGGGTGTCTGGTCCTAGCCTCGTCACTACTTCGTCGGGGTAGGCTAGGCACTTACCAGTACATGTGGTCATTTGTGCTTATACTACACTTTGTGCTCTTTTGCACAGATACAGGTTTCGGACAGGAGCAGCAATAATGCGGGTGTTAGCACTTAGACCAGCGAGACATCGAGGTAGCCTTGCAGGCGTTCGCAGGCCCGATGTCTCTTCTATCTTTATTTCAGTCTATTATCTCATGTATTTCGAGACAAACAGTTATATTTTCTTTTGGACGTTGTGTTTAGCACTCTTAGTAATTCGTGAGTACGTGACACCAGTCTTGGGTAGAGGTTATAATCGAATTTCTGTATTTCATTAGTTTTGTTAACTTAATTCTTCCACTCATTTAAATTATTCCGCCGCATTTATATTATTATTATTATTAAATTGTTAAAAGAAGAATCCTAAAAACGAAAAAGGTAAATAAGAGTTGGCTTGCCTAGCTCCTATTAGTAGGCGCCATCACGACTCCCGAGGGCGGGAAATTTGGATCGTGACAAGTTGGTATCAGAGCCTTAGGTTACATAGCTCTCACAACTCACGGACAAGCTTAGTAGAGTCTGAGGGATCGGTACAGAGACGTCTGTATTTATCCCCCAGAGGCTATAGAGTTAGGAAAAATTTTCACATTGGTTCTTTCTTTTCGTGTTGTTCTATTTCTCAAATCTAATTGAATTTTTACTCTTGTCTTTCCACGAATGGCGAAGTCACGTACCGCTTCTTCAGCCGAACAATGGCACAGACCGGTGATAGATCAACTACGTCTTCAGAAGTTTTGCGAAGGCCGGATAGGTTTCACCAAACTCTTCGCTACCACTTTCAGTGGTACATCTTTTGAGGACCCACGAAATTTTCTTGACCGCTGCTATGAGGTATTGCAGAATGTGAGAATAGTCGAAAGCGAGGGGGTTGATTTTGTTGTGCTTCGGATGACAAGTAGAGGTAGTAGAAAGATAAATTTTTTTCCAAACCAGTTTTGGTTCCAACGGAGGATGCAGACGTATAAAGAGATCACCTAATGAATCATGTAGGGGCTCAACGGACCTTGACGTCTCACTGATTTATTTGAGTTGTGAAGGACAAATGTTGTGGATTATCGGATGTTGTGAACTTTGACTCAGCGCTAAATAGGGAATGCCACTATCAGTGAATGGATCGTATGGTCATGTGTTATGTCAGTTTTGGCTTGGAATGTATATATATGGTACATAAAGGTTCCCCAATAATTTATACATATTTAAGGCTTGGTACTTTGCAGGGGGTAAGGTTGGAACTTATGGTATGTCTGCCTCCTTAATAATCCAACACTTCAGTATCAAGGGAATTAGGGAAACAACTTTAAATTTACAAAAGGCCTACTCAGTGTGGCACTCACATTTGTGGATTTGGGGTTCTTTGGAGGAAATACAATGGTAGACGACCTTCTCAACTATGTGGTTTGTGCAAAGATTTATCTGTACGGAGTTTTACCTTTTTGATCGTTGTGCGTAAATAGGGGTAAGAATCGCCCTAAAGAATAATGAAGAGCATATGAATAAATGGGGTAGCTCAGCAGTGTTAAGCTAGCATAGTAAAAGAGAAAATTGGCCGCCGGTGTTTGTGCCAAGCCTACGAAGAGGGCAGACTGGCCAATGCAACATCACCTACTAGCTCTATTTTAAGAAATGTTTTGAAGGAGTTTACCTCCCGGATTCTCTGCAATATGTAGTATATGTGATCTAAACAATTTTGCCAGCCGCCAGGTCAGCATGACAGTGTCCGAATATGTCATCAGGTTCAATAAGTTAGCTGAGCCCTCAAAGGAATTTTTATGAATGTGGTAGTACTAGGCACATCAAAAAAAAATTGTCCTAGACTTGGAGAAATATGATTTATGAAAGCACTTAGTCTACGTGTCCCATTCCAGTCAATACTCAGCTTACATGGCCATCTAGAGGTAGGGGTCAAGATGTTAAAGGTGGAGGTGAGACTCCTAGAGGTGGAGACCCAGCCGTTGATATATTTTCTATGGTGTGGCTGAGGTTGCATCACTAGATGGTGTCGTTACTAGTACGGTTTCAAATAGCTATGAAGTGACAATTTTCTTAATTTGATTCGGTTCTGAGTATCGTGGCAAGTCCTTCTAATGTGCTCCACTTATGAGCGAGCTTCGTAATTCTGAGATCCGCTTATGTGAATGCTCCTGTTAAGAGATTCAACGGAGGTGGCTAAGTCTATCCTTATATGTTGTGATATTGGTAAACGAAAGACATTTGAAAGAAGGAGAAATGAAATATTTCGGTTGGCACGCCGTGCATAATACCGGTGGCTCAACACTAAGGACGAGATCCTCACATATTTATGTGATGAAAAGTATTTAAACCGTAACTATTTAGTTTTAGACTACGAGATGTGGTTATGGTCATACCTATGAAGCATTTTATGTCAAGATATCATTGCGATAATGCCTTGCTTGTATTGCAGAAGTTAGTGTTATTGATATATACATTATGGTGTTTTGTCGGGTTGTGGAAATATTGTTAGGAGTTATTTTGGTGTTACTCTGACAGGTGGATAGGCCCAGTTATAGGGGAGACTCTGCCAAATTTTTTGAAGAACTTGGGAGTTAAAAAAAATTGGGATATTGAGAGTTTCAAGGGCAAACTTATGTACCTAATGGGGATGGGCTTCGAGAGTTGATTCTAGAGAAGGCCCACTTTTCCTGGTATTATATTCATCCAGGCGCCGCGAAGAGGTATCAGGATTTGCGGTAGCATTATTGGTGGCGTAGAGTAAAGAAGGATATTGTGGCATACGTGGCGCGGTGTTTGAACTGTCAACAGGTTAAAAATGAGCATCAGAGCATGGTGGTTTATTTCACAGGATTGAGTTTCCCGAATGGGAGTGGGAGAAGATGTCTATAGACTTTGTTAATGGACTCCCGTTGACTCGGAAAAAGTTTGATGCCATTTTGGTCATTGTTGATAGGCTGACCAAGTCAGCACATTCTATTTCTGAGGCAGTCTCTTATTCATCCGAGAGGTTAGCTGAGATTTATATCCGGGAGATTGATCGCCTTCACGGGGTGTATCTATCATTTCGGATCAAGGTATGAAGTTTACCTCGCATTTCTGGAAAGCAGTTCAGCGAGAGTTAGGCACCAAGGTGCAGTTGAGCACAACATTTCATACTCAGACAGATGGGCAATCAGAACGGACTATTCAGATATTGGAGGATATGTTCCGAGCTTGTGTTATTGACTTTGGAGGTTCGTGGGATTAGTTTTTGCCTCTAGCAGAGTATGCCTACAATAATAGCTACCATTCAAGTATCCAGATGGCTCATTATGAGGCTTTACATGATAGGCAGTATCGATCTCCGGTTATATGGTTTGAGCCGGGAGAGGCTCAGTTGTTGGGTACAGATTTTGTTCATGAGGCCTTGGACAAGGTCAAGACCATTTAGGATAGGCTTCGTACAGCTCAGTCCAGGAAAAAGTGCTATGCAGATCGTGAGGTTCGAGATGTAGCTTTCATGGTTGGGGAACGGGTATTGCTCCGAGTGCCGCCTATGAAGGGCGTGATGAGATTTGGGAGGAAGGGCAAGCTTAGCCCTAGGTTCATTGGCCCGTTTGAGATTCTCAAGCGAGTTGGAGAAGTGGCTTATAGACATGCATTGCCGCCTAGCTTATTGGCCGTGCATCCAGTCTTTCATATTTCCATGCTCCAAAAATATCACGGCGATCCAACCCACGTGTTAGATTTCAGCATTGTCTAGTTGGACAAGGACTTGTCTTACAAGGAAGAGCCGATGGCTATTTTAGAGCGGCAGGTTCGTCAGTTGAGATCCAAAAGTTTTCCCTCCGTTTGTGTTCAGTGGAGAGTTCAGCCTCCTGAGGCTTCGACCTGGGATTCCGAGTATGATATGCGGAGCCGTTATCCCTATCTATTCCCCGACTCAGGTACTTCCTTCTTATGTCCGTTCGAGCACGAACGGTTGTTTTAGAGGTGGAGAATGTGACGACCCAAAGGGTCACCATTTGTTTTATTATCCATTCCGAGCTTCCGAGGCCTTCAAAACCTCATTTATAGTCGCCTCGATTTGCGTGGACAGTCCGTACGCATAGCTGGAAGCTCAAATATGAAATTCTGTGAAAATTTGCTAAGTTTTGATATTAAAATGAATAAATTTGACTTCGGTCAATATTTTGGGTAAACGGACCGGGACCCGTAATTTGACGGTCCCGGAAGGTCCGTAGGGAAATATGGGACTTGGGCGTATGCCCGGAATCGAATTCCGAGGTCCCAAGCCCGAGAAATGAATTTTTGAGTAAAATTATTTTCTGAAAATATTTTAGGAAAATGAAAATAAAAATGAAAACTAATTGAAAAATGATGATATCGGGCCCGTATTTTGGTTCCGGCCCGGTACAGGTCTTATATGTGGTTTAAGAGCTTTTTGTAAAGTTTGGTTGAAAACGGACATCGTTTGACGTATTTTGGACTCAAAACGGAAGATTTGAAGTTTTATGAAATTTGGAAGAAATCTTAGATTTTAAGGCTTAATTCATTGTTTTTATGTTATTTGGGCGATTTGATCGCACAGTTAAGTTTCTAGGATGTTGTTGAGTTAGTGTATGTGTTTGGTTAGGAGCCCCGAGGGCTGGGGAGTGTTTTGGAGGTGTCTCGGAGTGATTTTGGACTTAGGAAAATTACAGAAAATTGCAGAAATAGTACCCCGTGAACAGTACCCTGTGAGCATTACCTATGAACAGTCCCCTTGAACAGTAAAAACACGTGAACAGTCCCGACGATTTTCTGGGCATAACACTTACGGGAAATTTCCCATTTTTCACAAACCCTCTCTTCTTCAAAGCTCTTGGACGAACCTTGGAGCATTTCTTCACCAAAGTTTCTTGGGTAAGTGTTGTTTAACTTGTCTTCTTCATTTTCCATCAATATCATTTGAATTCCTAGGCCTAGAACATATGAAAATAGGTAGAAATTAGAGAATTGGGTAGAGTTAGGGTTTTCAAATATTTCGCGAATTAGACCTCGTTTTGGGGTCGAACTTGAAAGCAAATTATATATTCGGGATCGTGGGTGAATTGTTGAATTTATTTTGGTTCGAACCTCGTGTTTTGACCAAGAAGGCCCGGGATCGATTTTTATAATTTTGAGCAGAATGTTTAGGAAAATATATTTAGGCATTTGGATTGGATTGTTTAGTATTATTGATGATATTAAATCAGTTGTGTATAGATACGATTGGATTGAAGCAAAATTTGAAAGGAAAAACGGTGCTTAAGGATTGAATTGGCCATAGAACTCCGAGGTAAGTAATTGATCTACCCTAGCTTGAGGGAATAGGAGTTGAGTCATATTTTTTACTTGCTAATTGTCGAGTACGATGTATAGGCATGGTGACGAGTATCTATACATTGGTGTCTAGTATGACCGCGAGTCTTTACATTATGAATATTTGGATTTTGCTATATCTTTCATGTTTGAATGATGATTTCTATTAAAAATTGAGAAAGTATATGAGATGATGGAATCCTTTGGAGCATTGGCTCAAGTGGTAAAATGAATTACAAGTAAGAAATGAAATAAAGAGAAAGAAGTATTAAATAATTCTCTTGCTGAGATATTTTGTTAAATTGTTGGTATCTCCCTTACCGGGGATTTTATTGCTTAATTGTTGTACCCTTGTCGGGGTTTAATTGTATATTGTGTTCCCTTGCCGATATTTTTATTACCGTTTTGTTTATTCCATTGCCCTTGTTTGAAATTGTTGTTTGGGTGAGGAAAAGTGTAAAAGCACGAAGGGTGATGTCGTGCACTTATTGCTGTTTGTTATGATTTCTTATTGTTATCAGTTCAGGTGCATTAATTGTCTTATTCTACTATTACTGTGATTCTTTACGTGACATTTTCCTTTACCGTGTTACTTGTTATTATTGAATTTATGCCATAATTGATACATGTTTATGTGAATTAATTGCTAGTTGTCATTATTTATTTTTCTCAGTGAATCATAATTTTTGTGTACTTGTCTTTTTTTGAATTCGTATTAATTGTTGTGTTTGTTAGAGTAAATTATATTTGGAAGAACTGTTGACTTAATGAAATGGGAGCGGGTGGTACGCCTACCACAAGATATTGATGAAATGGGAGCAGGTGGTACGCCTACCACAAGATATTGATGAAATGGGAGCGGGTGGTACGCCTACCACAAGATATGGATGAAATGGGAGAGGGTGGTACGCCTACCTCAAGATATTGATGAAATAGGAGCAGGTGGTACGCCTACCACAAGATATTAATGAAATGGGAGTGAGTGGTATGCCTACCACACATGATATATTGAAATGGGAGCGAGTGGTATGCCTACTAGAAATGATATATTTAAATGGGAGCGAGTGGTACACCTACCACAAATGATATTGAAATGGGAGCGAGTGGTACGCCTACCACAAATGATATTGAAATGGGAGAGAGTGGTACGCCTACCACAAATGATATATTGAAATGGGAGCGAGTGGTACGCCTACCAAAAATGACATAATGAAATGGAAGCGAGTGGTATGCCTACCACAAGATATTGTGAAATGGGAGCGAGTGGTACACCTACCATGAGATATTATGAAATGGGAGCGGGTGCTCCGCCTACCACGAGATTTGAGGAATGGGATCGGGTTGCACGCCTGCAACAAGATGAGCTGAATATGAAAGTTGTCTTTATTTCTTATTTCCGTGTTGGAAGTTAAACTGTAGATTGTTTCTCCGTTATTCCTGATATCATGTTTATATCTAATACCCCTGAGGCATGTTCCCTTCCCACATTAACTGATTGTTTTTTTTGTACTTCCTTGTTGTGTGTCTTTATATATATATATATTTGAACTGCACAAGATTAATTGGGTGTCTGGTCCTAGCCTCGTCACTACTTCGCCGGGGTAGGCTAGGCACTTACCAGCACATAAGGTCGGTTGTGCTGATACTATACTATGTGCTCTTTCGCATAGATACAGGTTTCTGATAGCAGCAGTAATAGCACGGGTGTTAGCACTCAGACCAGCGAGACACCGAGGTAGCCTTGCAGGCGTTCGCAGGCCCCGCGTCTCTTCTATCTTTATTTCACTCTGTTATCTCATGTATTTCGAGACAAACAATTATATTTTCTTTCGGACGTTGTGTTTAGCACGCTTAGTAGTTCGTGAGTACGTGACACCAATCTTGGGTAGTGGTTTTAATCGAATTTCAGTAATTCATTCATTTTGTTAACTTAAGTCTTCCGCTCATTTAAATTATTCCCCTGTATTTATATTGTTATTATTGTTAAATTGTTAAAAGAAGAATCCTAAAAATGAAAAAGGTAAATGAAAGTTGGCTTGCCTAGCTCCTATTAGTAGGCGCCATCACGAATCTCGAGGGCGGAAAATCAGGGTCATGACAGCTTATTATTCTGAGTTTAACATCGAGGATGATGAAACTCTTAGAGATTTTTTGCGAATTCCGGATGAATACAAGGAATTTATTGTAATAAAATTATTGGAAATGTACATCAAGGTAGAAGACGTTCCCAATAATAAGGGCGTGCATAGTAGGGATAACTCCCAGTCATCGGGTGGTTATTCTGGAGCAGTTTTTGCCGAACAGATTGCTGATGAAAGTGCTTGCCTTGATTTAAACTTGTCACCACCGGCGAATAAGCAGCCACAAAATAATTTTTCGACTTTATATAATCCACAAGACGACTGGTAAATTTCAATTTTACTACACTTTAGCGATGTTTATTTTATGTTTTAATTGGATTTGTATTAACACTTATATTTTTCATAGGGGGTACCGCCCGGATATGAATTTTACAAGTTATGACCCCGTCCCTAGTTGGAATAAGCGTAGTTCTGGAGTATTGGAGCATGGTGGTCCATCTGGGAGTCATCACAAACAAGAAAATATCCATCATGAAACGTCAAGACGGTGCAACTTGTAAGTAAATTGATATAGCTATATCAAATGTATTTATGTAGCTGGGTAACTTATCATTTCGTTCTTTTTGGGCAGTGAAAACGAGCTTCTTGATGTTCCTGATCTCACACAGTTGCCCATAGACGACGTATTGACTCGTGATTTGGCTGATGCGCAGAGTCAGAAAGATGATAGTGATTATGACAATAATGTGGATGAGTCTGGGGATGACACACCCTTCCATGATGAGGGAGATGATGAGGAGGAAGTGAATGTTGAACCTGAGTTGACGAGGGAGCATGTTCCTCCACCTACCGCTAGACAAAGAGTGTACGAGTCCCATGTGCCATTTCATGAGCAGAATATTCCCTACCTTGATAATTTGCCAAGTATGCCGAACGCGGATGCCCTCACAAGGGATGATGACGAAATTCGGTCAGCGATGTGGGATGAGTCTAGACCAACTGTTCTGACAAAGGGCATGTATTTCCCCGATAAAGCTCACCTAATTAGGGATGTAAAAATCTACAGTATAAGAGAGTGTCGTGAGATGACAGTAAGTGAGTCAACTACGGAGGTATACAAGGCTGTATACCGTAGGTGGTTTATGGGTTCTCACTGGATGTTGCGTGCCAGCAAAAAGAAATCAGGTTTGTGGAAAGTGGGTAAATTTAATAGCGAGCATAGATGTGAAATGGACACATTCAATGAGAATCACTTCAACTTGGATATGGACTTGATTTCTCTTGTCTTGATTCCATATTTGGAAGTGTCCATTAGGTTCAAGATTAAAGAGTGTATTACAGCCGTCCACCAGGAGTATGGTTGTACTATAACCAAAAGAAAGGCATATCTCGGTCGCAAACGTGCCTTTGAACTTATTTATGGCGACTGGGATAAGTCTTTTTCAAATCTGCCCAGGTACATGGCTGCATTACAACATTTTAACCCCGACACTGTTGTTGAATGGAGGTGTGAGCAGAGTCCGGACAGACCCGAATGTATTTTCAACTATGTGTTCTGGTCATTTAAAGCAGCAATTGATGGTTTTGTGCATTGTTGTCCTGTAATTTCCATAGACGGTACTCATGTCTATGGAAAGTATGATATTAAGCTTTTTATTGTAGTTGCAGTTGATGCCAACGGACAAATATTTCCACTAGCTTTTGCCATATGTGCCAACAAAAGCGAAGAGATGTGGACGCTTTTTCTAAACCACTTGAAGCAGCACGTTGTCAAATAGCGTTCAGGTATTTGTCTAATATCTAATTGGCATGGTGGTATTTTAAGTTCTGTACGTCACTTGCCTGAATGGCAGGAACCATATGCATACCACCGTTACTGTGTGAGGCACCTGAAGGCCAATTTCCAGAAGAAATTTCCAGACAATGCCTTGAAAGCAGTGCAAATTCACGAGGCGCATGGAAGCGATCCGGTAGATAGATCCATGAGCCTATACTTGGTTGATGCGACATGAGCTTCACATGTGGACATTGCATGCTGATGGTGGCAGACGATGGGGATCCCTCACTACAAACGTGTCGGAGTCATTCAACGGCTTGTTGAAGTCTGCCCGTGGACTGTCTGTCACTGCCATGGTCCGCATGATATTCAAACAGAGTGCGGAGAGGTTTGTTGAAAGGCATGCAGCTGCATCGGCATTGATGGACATGGGTGTTCAATTTATGCCAATACCATGAGAAGATTTGAAAGGTCCAGGAGGCGAGAACAGTGGCATTCATTTCTTCAGTACGATCATAAACGGGGTATTTTTGAAGTTAAGACCGCTATCCGTGGACACCGTAGGAATAATCTACAGACGGTGAATGAAAATAGAAGGTTAAGTTCATATAGGAAATGGACCATCTACCACATGTCGTGCGCACATGCGTTGAAGTGCTTTCAACAAGTTGGATATGGGGCAACAAACTATATTGATAGGCAATACAGTGTTGCTGTATACGTAGACACGTATAGTGGGAAGTTGCAGCCATTAGGTGCTGAGCATTATTGGCTATCGGAACCTTTTAAGATGGTATGTAACAAGGACTATTTCCGCAAGCTGCAAGTACAAAAGAGAACTCGTATACGAAACCAAATGGATGTTGGTGACACCGTTTATGCGCTTAAATGTGGCATATGCTCGCAAACAGGACACAACCATCGTAAATGTCCTTCAGGTGGTGTGCGTGGCGGTGGTAATCTGACTCCTGGTGCAAGTTCATCGAATGTACACAACTATCAAGGATACCCCTAGTCTTTTGTTTTGGTATTCTTTTTTGTAATACATGTTTGTACTTGTATATGTTGCAATATATATCAAATAAAATTATGTTCGACAATATGGAATGAGTGAAGAAAAAACTTTTTAATTGCAGAAAAATGTAATATGTAAAGCGTGGTAGATGGTCCATTTCCCATCTTAAACTTAAACTTAACTTCCACTTCAATTAAAATAAAATTTAGTACAACAAACAAGGAAAACATTACAACAGCACAAACACAAATGTAGCAGGCCAACATAATAAAAATACATGAAATATGAAAAATACAGTAAACACATACATGCCAATGTTTAGTCCCAGTTGCCATTTACTCTCCGCTCCAACCACTTAAATCGTTCTTCCAGTTGTTCTTTTTCTTCTTCTACCTCTTTCAGTTTTGCCTTCACCTCCGCAAGTTCCCGTTTATATTTTTTTTACGTTCCTTTTGTGCTTCACAATTCCATTGTGCTGTCCATTTTTCTTCTCCCACCTCCTTCAGTTTCGCCCTTATTTCTGCAATAATTCTATCGCTTTCGCTTTGCATTTCCTGTTGGCGTAAACACATATTATGAAGAAATTGCAGTTTTTCTTTGTAGTATTCCTGATAACATGGTTCATCAACCCATTCCTCAAACTCACAAATAGGTTCGCCGGGAACCTTGTAAAACTGGTTCATACAGTGCCAGTAGCGGCGTCCAGCTTCACCACCATCCCAACAACTTTGCATCATGCATAATTTTCTACAGTAGCACTTTAGTGGATGAAGAGGTTGAGCCATATAATGAAATATTTGCTTTTAGTAAAAAAACCTTACTTTTAATGAAATATCTGCTTTTAGTAAATTTTGAGCATACAAAATAACTACAATGAGCCCGTTATTTATAGGCGAGACAAAATAATTAATTCGCTGTATAGTACTGCATTTTATGGAGTTGTCTTGTCGTTTTGAAAAAGATGAAAACTATGTGAAAAAAGCTGTTGTCTTGCAGAAAAAATTAATAATTAATTCACAGTATAGTACTGCATTTTATGGAGTTGTCTTGTCGTTCTGAAAAAGATGAAAACCATGTGAAAAAAGCTGCTCTCTTGCAGAAAACTTTAATAATTAATTTGCAGTATAGTACTACATTTTATGGAGTTGTCTTGTCATTAAAAATTTAATAATTAATTCGCAGTATAGTACTACATTTTATGGAGTTGTCTTGTCGTTCTGAAAAAGATGAAACCCATGTGAAAAAGCTGATTTCTTGTAGAAAAATATAATAATTAATTCGCAGTATAGTACTACGTTTTTTGGAGTTATCTTGTCATTCTGAAAAAGATGATATCCATGTCAAAAAAACTGCTTTCTTTATGTTTCCTTTTAGTTCTACTATTTGTTTTTGTGTTAGGTTTGCAAGGTTTCTGTTTGTATTGTACTGTTTAAGTTAAATTGCTTTTCAAACATAATTAAAATAAAATTATTGTTAAAAGATAATTGTTACCATTTGTTGATACCTAATTTTTTCCTAAGTATTTTTATACCCGAATATTTCCAAAATAGCATATTGGTGCATATATAAGCAGACCCAAGAGTTTTGGCATTTTTAATGATTTTTAAAACCAACTTATTACCTATTTTATTTACAACAAAATCCAATAATTATTCCCCAAGTTATCATTTTGGTGAATAATTCATTTTATTTTCACATTTACACCAAAATATAATTAAGGTAATTTTTGCATATTTTTAGAAGTTCATTTGGTATTTTTAAAGCTAAATGGCATATAGTTGCAATTATAGCCTATCTTGTAATTTAGGGCATTTTATGTTTATAAAATTAGTCCCAACATTTTTAAATTAATATTTATATAATATTCATTTACCCAGTACTCTTAATTTATTTTTAAAATCTACATTACTATTTTATAAAATATAAAAGGAAAAATTGGCTATTTACAATCTAGCCTCAATTGTATTGCATTTTCAGCCAATTTGGCACCACGATTTAACCCCAACTCATCCCAAATTACCCAGCCCAATTACCACTTTAACCCGACCCGGCACCTATTCAACCGACCCAGCCCATAACCCCTTTTCAATCTCGGTCGTTGATCATTTAGATCAACGACCCCAGTTACTTCTTTCCTTGTTAATTCTAACGACCCCCCCCCCCCAANAGGGTTCCGTCCAAGCCTTTTTTCGATGACTGTTCTCCGGTCGTCTTCAACCTTTGGTCGGCCAGTCATGGCTATTCGAGTTCGATCTTCGACTTTCCTGCTCAGATCGATGGTTTCCAAAGCCTTTCTCATCACCTGGGTTCTCATCGAAACCCTAATCTCTAAGGTTTCTTCGATTTATTTTTAGATCTGCTATGGATCTATGTGTGTGCGAACCTTCTATGCATTTTCTAGAAGTTTCTTTAGTTTTTGCTTTCAAAAACTCTTTATTCTTCAACTAGGGTTTCATGTCAAATTATTTCAAATCTCTTCTCTGATTCTTGACATGTTTTACAGTGTTTTGTCTGTGTTGTTTTCTATCTGAGTTAGCGTGTTGAAAACCTTAATCTTTTGGGATTTTTTTTGAGTTTCTGTTTCTTAATATTCGCTTGATTTACCCTTCTCCTATACCTGAGCTAACATAGTGAAAGCCCTAATTTTTTTGGGCTTATCCGAGATTCTGAATCTGTTTATTTATTTATCTTCTTATCTCCTCTAAAATCGATTGATTTTCAAAAACCCTAGTTTCTTTGGGGACTATTCGATTTCTTGGAAATTGTTTGTGCAACTCGTATGGTTTTCACTCAACTCTTTGCATGTTTCTGATCTTCTTCTCTATTGTTAAACACTGAAACTTGACTATCATACTTCGAGTGTTTTCTCTTGAGCTACTACTATATGTTGTTCTTTTTCCATAGCTTGGATTCGTTTGTCTATTACTTGTGAATTTATTTATATACTGAGTTCCTTCTGTGATTTATTTTTTTCAAACTCGTAATTGATTTCAAAACTTTTCCTTTCGTGAAATTCTGATTTTTACTCTGCTGTCAAGGGTTAATTGATTCGCCTTCCTTTGATTGGCCTCACTGAATCTTTCCAAAAATAACTTCAAATCCTGTACTTAGACTTAATTGCCTATTGTATGACTTTACTGTTTCTTTTATGGCAACAACCATTCTACTTACAAGATTGATTCTCCTCTCCTTATTTGGATCATATTAGTATCTGTTTGAATAAGAATCCCCTGATTAAAGGGGAGTCTTATGCTAATTGGTTCTGATTGTGATCATGCCCATATTTGTATTGGATTTGTACTTATTACCTTACTCTACTCGTTTTCAAAAAAGCTATAAATACTCTCCTCCCTTTCCTTNACTTGTGATTCAATGTTTAATTTACAGGTGCATCCTGTCAGTTGTTTGTCATGTATTTTATACTTTATGAATCCCAAACCCTCATATCCCCTTTGTATGCTTTAAGTTATGGTTCAGAAACATGGCAATGCCTGAACTCATTGTCCATGGCTATGAACTGGACCCTTTGGGACCCTAAGCTTGTCAATGTCCCATCCCCATTCCCTCATTGCATGCGCTGAGTAACAACCTTGGCCTGCCAGTATTTTTTATTATTGTTCAGGCCATGGCTTGACCTCCAGTAGGTCTTTACTCCCTAAATGTTTTATCAATAGGTTTGGTTAGGGGTGTGCCAGTCTATTCTGTGGCTGGGCATGACCACCAGCCTGCCTGGGTAGCCCTTATCCCTTCTTTTGCACTTACACCTCATTCTTAGAACTTAAGTTCTGCCCCTCTTGTGTGAGC
Source organism: Nicotiana glauca (assembly GCA_026770625.1). Lineage (NCBI taxonomy): Eukaryota > Viridiplantae > Streptophyta > Magnoliopsida > Solanales > Solanaceae > Nicotiana > Nicotiana glauca. The sequence continues at coordinate 99,943 of MU722790.1, forward strand.
CTTGCCTTGGGACTCTGGAGCTCCCTCTGAACTTGAACACATAAGGGCTGGCCTTTCCACACTGTACAACCCAATTTCTGTTCAACATCTTGGGTGTATGCACTGCTTGGGATTCCTGAAATCCCTTGGATCTCTGAAACACCTTAGATAAGAGAAGGCTTGGAAATTTGGATCTCGGAAGTGGCTCAATCTCATATTATTAGGCATTAAGTCTGAATTAGGCTGCTCGGATGCAGCTGATGATTTCTGATGTATTTTTTTTAATTCCAGTTTATTTCTTATTGGCTGTAATAACTTGTATAAACTCGTGGAACTTAGTAATACGGGGGATGGGATTTAATTTTATGCATCAAGGGTAGAAATCCTGTCCATAGGAGTTTGTTATGATTTCAGCAATTTCACACCTAGAAATCATGCCTATAGGTTAACTTTCAATTTCTGCAAATACATCTAGAAATCATGTTTATAGATTCATTCATAATTTCTGCATCTTCGCGCATAGATATCCTGCCTATAGGTCAACTTCTAAATTCATATAAAATATGGTCTATAAACTATTGCATTCTGCATTTATCAACACCACTAGGCAAATAGTTCATAGGTTCAATAATAAAAGATGCATATAGATACCATGTTTATAGGACCTTTGTTAACGTCGAAAAAAGGTGTCAAAATCAGAAGGCGATAGAAAGCATGCCTATAGGAAATTTCGAATCTAAATAGAGGTAATATTAACTGTTAAGTTCGTAATGTCCCTGTTAAAATCAGTAACTCCTTTGAGTCTGCATCTTTTTTCCTAAAATCAGTATATATTGCGTCTAGTTCTAATCAGCACTTAAGTCAAGGAGATCAGTTTTCAAACAACTGCATTCGAGTATGCCTAATATAGACTTTTCGCCTAAAAATATACGTTGAACCAGTCCGCTCATCGCTTTATTTAAATAAGACCGAAATCAGTACGTGTAAGACATGCAAAACTCCGTGATTTTTGATGATTTATGGAGGCATACTTGAGCCCTGATTGCTTGTCTGTTTCCCCTTCTATTTGCAATCACTTGTTTTGATTGACGCCTTAGTATTTTATCCTTTAAAACTTCTGATGCCCCAAGCCCCAAGCCCATTTCCCTTTAGGATAGGTAGTCCATTTGCCTCCAGGACTGATAGGACTGGGATGGGTAATAGCATGCAATAAGTAAACGATACCATTCCGAGCTTTAATACCTTAACGGGGTGGGAAGGGTAGATATGGAGATGATGATTACACGATAACACTATGCGTACAATTGGGTATCGGTGTTGTGCGAATGATCCATGTAATGTATAAACCTAGGACCCCCTCCCTCTTTATTAGTTTAATAATCTTCAGATTTTTAAAGGCTATTTCAACTTCTGTTTCTTATACGTATTTGAAGTTGCTTGCACCAATTGTTTGATCCCTTCCCTTTACCTGCGTATCTCTTCAATTACAAAACTCTTTCCTTTCTGAATTTCGGCACTTCTTTTAACCCCTTTTATGTTTCTTGTTTGAATACTTGCTTGTTTATTCGTTTTTTGCATTTAAAGTCACAGTTGTAGCATGGCCGGGAACCACACTAGTGTATCTTGAGGGGTGCCTAACACCTTCCCCTCAAGATAATTTCGAGCCCCTACCCAAACTCTGGTTTTCATCTTTAATCCTTCTAAAAAGTGTCCTAATGCACTATAATCATTAGGTGGCGACTCTCGAAATCCAAAAAAACCCAATTCCCAAAAGGGAATAGAGTTGTCTTTCCTAAATGTCGTAAACCCGATTTCGCGAGGAAAAGGGGGCGTCGACAGCATAGTGACTCTGCTCGGGACTCTTTAGGCTTTTACCATTACATGCTATATGTGACTTTATTGCTTTCCTTTACTACTTTTGTTTAATTCCTTTATTTGAAACTGACTTGTTTCTTTTGTTTCCTTTTCTTTAATTACTTTCATTTACCGCTTTTTTCATCAATGCTGTTGTAATTTTTTTTGAGCAATCATTGTAAACTTTATTGTATGAATGTGAAAATATGTGTCAACATATTTCATTCATGTAAACTGCATTTTCAACATCATATTCCACTCGTGCCAAACAAATACTATAGCAACACTTATAATGAGTAGTTGCGCGCTTCCAATACTATCACCCTTTAAATTTGGCAAAGGCATATTTGCGGTAAAACCAGTCGATCAGCGGTGCAGTCGACGGTTCCGTGCCTTCCCCTCTTGAGTTGTCCGCTCGAGGGTACCTGTCTAAAACCCCAATAGAAACCTTACTGCATTTAAACTTGTACATGCATCATGGTCAAACCTAGCCGAGTCAGTTATGTTATCCACATAATGACTCAGTAAGATAGCCTTGTCCAAAGTCCACCGGGTTTCCTTGAAACCCAAATGGACACCTCCATGTTTTATTTGGAGAACTTAAGTGCTTGATATGCTAATTATTGGTTTAAATAGCCGAGTCTGGTGGGGGTAAGGGCCTAACGCTTTGTTTTGCAGAAAACTAGGCACGAAGTCCGCAGATTTGGCATGGTAACCAACATTCACTCAAGGTTGCTGAATTAGTGGAAAGACCTCCATTTTAGTGATCAGACACTCACACGCAAGTACTTAGGGAATCTGCCTTCTCTTCTAGAAATTCATCCTAACAACAGAATCATAGAGGCTGGGACATTGTTCTGGGATAGTGACAAGTCTGTGTTCCGCTTTGGGGACCTTGAAATGACTCCTTTACTTGAAGAAATAGGAGGTTTAGCTGGAATTCCTTGGGAGACTCCGGGTTTGCTTATGCCACAGAATCGCAAAGGAAGGGGTTCTTTAAGATGATGGGACTAAAGAAAAACCGAGACTTGACTTGTTTGAAAGACTCTTAAATCCCATTTGACTACCTATACGAGAGGTACAGCCATATCAAGTCATACCGCACCTATTCAGATGAGTTTGCCATCACCTCATTGGGACATGTCCATAGAACGGTCTTCGTTTTCATGTTTTGCTTTTTGGGAATAATCGTGTTCCCTATGAAGAAGGCTAGGATCCACACCAGACTGGCCATGGTAACCAAGACTTTGATGGAAGGGATTGGTGGACAAACTTTTAGCATAGTGCCCATGATCGTCGCTGAGATATACCGTGCTTTGAACAATTGTCAACAACAAGGCAGTCATTTTGAGGGTTGCAACTTGTTACTTCAGCTCTGGCTCATGGAACACCTCCAGAAAGGGGAATACCGATAGGAGATCCTACGCAGAGATTGGGATGATCATATCGCCTTCCACCAGCCAAAGCGTATGAACTGTATGCCTAAAATGTTCGCTCGGCCAGAGGACGCCAGAGGATGGGTAGAATTATTTGAGAATCTAAAAGAAGACCAGGTACAATGGATGTTTGAGTTGTTCCCCACGGATGAATTCATTTTTTGATCCCAAGATGCACCATTTCTCATACTGATTGGTTTGAGAGGAACTTATCCCTACGTTCCTCTCCGAGCCATGAGGCAGGCTGGAAGAAAGCAAATCACACCAAGGGTCGAAAAAATAAGCCACCTCAGGGCCGATTTCCAGGATGACGATAGCCCTCACAGGTGCCAAGCTCAGCATTTGTAGCATTGCAAAATCGTTTTGGAGAAAGAATCCATTGAGCCACACAGGTATCACATTGGTTGTGTGCCGCACTATTCGGGTTGGTTGGAAGACAATGGCATGGGTCAGCCCGGGTTCGTTTGAGGTCACAGAATTATTGACGAGCACGTTGTAGCACGGGTTAAGTATAATCAACTGTGCAAAAGAATTCGTGAGTGTGAAAGTGAGCATCGGGAAATACAAGAAGCCCATCAGAAATTGATCGAGGAGTGGAAAGATATGACTGTCAGCGCCAACAATCGGTTAGGGTATTTGGAGCGGGGTCTAGTAGAGCTGGAAGGAAAGTTCATCAAGAGGATTGAAGACTGTCAAAACGCTGAAGGAAATGCAGTCGGACATCTGGCCCGAGCCTATTTGCTGCTAGGACTACGCGAGTTGGTAGAGCTGTTCGAGGGAGACAAAAATGCCAAATCTGGGGAAGGTCCTTGCGGGACAAAGTAGTTATGAGTCTTTTATTTTGCTTTAATGATGTAATAAGGCCAATGGCCACTAGTGACATTTTTATTTCCATTATTTAGAGTCGTTTTGGATCAATAAAATGAGGCATTTAGCATTATAAGTTCTCCAAACTATTTGTCGCCAGGCCTACCTCGGGCACAACGAGGCACCAAAATTAGGACGCGATCTACATTTTTTCGCACAACGTGTTTAAATACTGCAATATTTTTTCCTCATAACCCGCACTAACTTGTTGCCTTTTTGTTTTTCTTTTATTTTTATTGCCCTCCCCAAAGGTTAGTTCGTGTATTCTGGCACCATCGTCATACTCCACCAGATCCAAGGGCCCTCCACCTCCTCCTCCTCCAAGTCCTATACGAAACAAGAACAAAGGTATAATGGGAGATCCAAGCGCCAGAAAGGAGATTGAGATGCCTCAGGGTACCCCAGTTGCTAAGGAAACTGCTACTCAACTGGAGCAAAAGCTGTTGAAATTTCGAGAAGAGCTGGATCAGGTTCAGAATTTGGCGAACCTATCATTCTCCCTCACCGCTCCTGATGTCAACACCCAGAATCTCGCACCTCCACAAAACACCCCACAACCACAGATACAACCCACTCATACCCAATACTGCAACACATGCCACACTCCCAACAACACTCCACTACTCATTCCCGATCCACTGAACACCACAAATGACCATCTCCACAACACTCCTATTTTTATGGATAGTGTACCCCACTACACCCAACCAATCTCAAATGCACCTGAGTCTGATGAGAAAGACTCCCTTATCAGGAACTTAGCGGAAGAACTCAAGAAATTAACCAGCCGAGTTCAAGGTGTGGAAGGTACCAAAGGGTTAAATTATGAAGACCTATGCATCCAGCCAGATGTTGAACTTCCGGAGGGGTACAAACCTTCGAAGTTCGAAATGTTTGATGGAATAGGAGATCCCAGAGTCCACCTGAGGACATATTGCGATAAGCTGGTTGGAGTTGGAAGGAATGAGAAGATCCGTATGAAGCTCTTCATGAGAAGCTTGAAGGGAGATGCTTTATCCTGGTACATCAGCCAGGACCCCAAGAAATGGACGAGCTGGGTAGGCATGGCATCAGATTTCATGGACAGATTCCGATTCAATACAGAAAATGCACCGGATGTATTCTATATACAGAATTTGAAGAAGAAGCCCACCGAAACATTCTGCGAGTATGCCACTCGTTGGAGGTCAGAAGCTGGAAAGGTCAGGCCGACCCTAGAAGAAGAGTAAATGAATAGATTCTTCATCCGGGCTCAGGATCCCCAATATTACGAGAGGTTGATGCTGATCGAGGGTCAAAAGTTCTCCGATATCATCAAACTTGGAGAAAGAATCGAATAGGGCTTTAAGAATGGTATGGTTATAAATCTTGAAGAATTACAGGCTACTAATAAGACTTTACAGACTGGTGGCACATCCAAAAAGAAGGATGTAAGTGCCGTAATGGTCGTACAAGGAGCCAAATCACCACCAAAATACCACACTTACCCATCACCTCCACTTACATATCAGCCCATCCCGAATTACCAAGCACCCGCACCCTCCTATCCACCTCCCTTTTACCAATCCTCTCCACCTCTCACATATCAACCCACCTTGACCAGATACTCTCAACCGGCACCTGTTTACCAAGCTTATAATGCTCAACCCTCTCACTACCAATCACCTCCCGCCCGCCAAAATTTCCCAAGACCTAAGCCAAATTTTGACCGCAAGCCTCCCAGACAATACACAGCCATCGTTGAACCAATTGACCAGCTATATGAAAGACTTAAAGCTTCTGGTTACGTCACTCCTATCCCAGCCAAAGCTCCAGAAAATCCCTCCCAGTGGGTCAACCCCAGCAAGACCTGTGCGTATCATTCCAGCATGAAGGGACACACCCTTGACAAATACCGTTCATTGAAGGACAAGATTCAGAACCTGATTGACAATAAGGTCATAATAGCAAAGGAGCCTGCTCCTAATGTTCGTAAGAGCCCTCTGCCAGATCACAAAGGGGGAGATATCCACATGATCGAGATGGAAGATAATTGGGACCCCAAAGGGTCGATAGGTTTGATTGAAGGAGATGAACCAAAGAAACCGGCGGTTACACTTAACCCAATTGATACCTCTTGAATTTGAAGCGCCTCCTTCTGCAAAGGCGCCCGGGCCAATCGAGGTCGAATTTGGAGTTCCAAAGGCACCTACACCTTTGAAGTTGATGTGTTACCACCAAGGGTGCCTATCCCGGTGGCAATGTCAGACATAACACCATTCCACTCAAATGCCATACCATGGGATTACACTGCTAAAGCTAGGAGGAAAGGAAAGACCAAGATAGGAGAAACGATTTTCGCGCAAGGAATGACCACAACAGGGAGGGTTTACACCCCAGAGCACCTAGCCGAGTCCAGTAAGCAAGCCCCGGGACGGCCTATTGAAACTGGGCCCGACGATCTTTGGACAAAAATACAGGCTAAGGAGTACTCGGTCGCTGAACAGTTGAACAAAACACCAGCACAGATATCTATCCTGGCCCTTCTGTAGAGTTCAGACGCTCACAAGAATGCCCTAATGAAGATACTGAGCGAAGCTTATGTGCCATAAAATAACCTTCCACGAGGATGAGTTGCTGCCAGAAGGATTGAGCCACAACGAGGCACTGCACATCACCGTGCAATGCGAAGATTATTTCATAACTAGAGTCCTGATCGGTGGAGGGTCGAGCCTTAACATCTGTCCGCTCGTAACTCTCAGAACTTTGGGGAAAAGCCTGCACGAGATCAAAGATGGGCTATCAATGTCAAGGCCTTCGATAGGTCCAGAGATCCACCATCGGAGAAATCAGCCTGTGCTTGCAAATGGGGCCAACATGGTTCGACGTCGTCTTCCAAGTGATAGACGTCCCGACATCCTACAAACTGCTATTAGGACGGCCCTAGAGCCACGCTGCGGGAGCCGTAGCATCGACCCTGTATCAGGCAGTAAAGTTTGAATGGAATCACCAAGAAGTGATCATTCATGGCGATGGTAGTAACCCCATATATAGTCGCCAGACCATCCCAATGATTGGAGGCAGAAGGAGAATAGGCGGAGAAACAAAACACCATATCGAAAGGGTCAAGGCTATAGATAAGGATAAGTGGATGGACAACAAGATCAAAAGTATCCTGAATTGGTATGGGTACGAGCCTGGAAAGGGACTCGGTAAAAATCTTTAGGGGATCACTAAGCTCATCAAACTAAAGAAGCATGGTACTACATTTGGCTTAGGGTACGGTTATACTTGGTAAGAACTCTAGAGCTGGTCGCCACCATGGCGTGGTCCCTACTATCCATTGGAGCTTCCGATACCCAGCCTGGAGCAACCTTCCAACCGGTAGATACTATATATGGGTCAGAGGAAGACGAAGCGGAAGATACTATATATTGGCAGCCATGAAGAATCTGTTTCTGGAGGATGATGATATAGTTTGCTGTGTTCTTTTCGAGGAGGAAGGCCCTTCCATACAAGCTGTGAACAGAGGAGACCGACTCAGTAATTGGTCAATTAGGATTGTCAGGGCCCGGAAGGCTTCGGGGTAGCAAGGCTAAACAAAAGCACCATGCATCTCATTTTTAGCTTACTTTACTAGTTTATTTTCTTTCTGCATTGTCTTTAATTTTGAAAAAAGCTCTGATGTTTCAAACAATTATGAATTTAATCAAAGCATTTGAATTTATCATATATATCATCCTTATTATTTTCTCTATAATTTACTCTATTTTTATACAGCATTACTATTACTTATCTTGACGATGAACCAATGATTGTGACTTGCAACGAAACAACGCAACAAAAGGACATAGACTCAGAAGAAGATAAGATACCTGAAGAGGTCATCAGAGAAGTTGAGAATTTTAAGAATAGACCTAAGTCTAACCTGGAAGAAACTGAGGTCATTAATTTGGGAGATACGGAAAATATCAAAGAAACTCGCATCAGTGTTCACCTGTCGCCATCAGAAAAGGAAGAATACTCGAAATTTTTAAAGGAATACGAGGACATATTCGCCTGGTCGTATGATGATATGACTGGTCTCAGCACGTCCATTGTAGCTCACAGACTGCCAACAGATCCAACCTGTCCGCCAGTAAAACAGAAGCTCAGGAAATTCAAGCCCGACATGAGTTTGAAAATCAAAGAAGAGGTTACTAAGCAAGTCAAAGCCAAGGTTCTCAGGGTAGTAGAGTATTCGACGTGGTTAGCTAACGTTGTGCCAGTACCAAAGAAGGATAGGAAGGTTAGAATCTGTGTCGACTACTGGGATCTTAACCGGTCCAGCCCCAAGGACGACTTCCCCTTGCCAAACATACACATTCTTATCGATAACTGCGCCAAGCATGAGTTGCAGTCTTTCATTGATTGTTTCGCCGGGTATAATCAAATATGGATGGATGAGGAAGATGCGGAGAAAACGGCTTTCATCACGCCGTGCGTAATGTATTGTTACAAAATGTTGCCATTTGGGTTAAAGAATGCTGGCACCACCTAGATGAGAGCCATGACTATTATCTTTCACGACATAATACACAAGGAGATCAAGGTATATGTGGACGATGTCATCGTCAAATCCAAGAAAGCCACTAATCATATGGGAGATTTGAGAAAGTTCTTCGACAGACTGAGAAGGTACAATCTGAAACTAAATCCCGGCAAGTGTGCATTCGGGGTTTCTACTGGAAAAAAACTGGGTTTCATCGTGAGTCGTCGAGGAGTAGAATTGGACCCATCAAAATTCAAAGCCATTCAAGAATTACCACCGCCAAAGAACAAGAAGGACACAATGAGTTTCTTGGGAAGGCTCAACTATATCATCCGGTTCATAGCTCAGTCCACGGTAATTTGTGAACCCATCTTTAAAATGCTGAAGAAAGACGTTGCTACTAAATGGACAGACGATTGTCAAAAAGCCTTTGACATAATCAAGGAATACTTGTCAACGCCACCGGTCTTGGTTCCGCCTGAGCCAAGGAGGCCTCTACTACTTTATCTCAGTTTTGGATGGAGCATCCGGTTGTGTTCTGGGACAAGATGATGAAACGGGGAGGAAGGAGCGAGCCATCTACTATCTCAATAAGAAGTACACCCCGTACGAGGCCCGATATTCTTTATTGGAGCGCACCTATTGTGCTCTGACTTAGGTAGCTCAGAAATTGAGGCATTATTTCTGTGCCTACACTACTTATCTCATATCCAGGATGGACCCACCGAAGTATATCTTCCAGAAGCCCATGCCCACTGGCAAGCTCGCCAAGTGGCAAATTTTGCTGAGTGAATTCAACATTGTTTACGTGACTCAGAAAGCAATGAAGGGTCAAGCTATAGCAGATCACCTTACCTAGAATCCTTTTAGCGGAGAATATGAACCCCTGAAAATGTATTTTCCTGATGGAGAAGTGTCCTTCGTAGGAGAAGATATTGCAGAATCCTACGATGGTTGGAGGTTGTTTTTCGACGGAGCCGCAAATTTCAAAGGAATTGGCATAGGAGAAGTCCTAGTATCAGAAACCGGCCAGCATTACCCGGTATCTGCCAAGCTCAGATTCCCCTACACAAATAATATGGCTGAATAGAAAGCTTGCATCCTAGGGCTCAAGATGGCCATTGACATGAACATTCAGGAGTTGCTAGTGATCGGGGATTCAGACTTGCTCATACATCAAGTTCGAGAAGAGTGGGAAACCAAGAACTCTAAGATACTCCCCTACTTGCATCACATGCAGGAAATAAGGAAAAGATTCACAAAGACAGAATTTCAGCATATCCCTAGGGTCCAGAACGAGTTCGCTGACGCATTGGCTACTTTATCATCCATGATCCAGCATCCAGATATGAATTTCATGGATCCCATCCCGCTAAGGATTTATGATCAGCCAGCTTATTGTACTCACGTTGAGGAAGAAGCAGACGAAAAACCATGGTTCCACGACATCAAAAGGTACTTGACAACAGGAGAATATCCAGAGCTTGTCAACGCCACTCAAAAGCGCACACTTCGAAGATTATCCAACAATTTCTTTCATAGTGGGGGAATCCTGTATAGGAGGATGCCCGATTTGGGTTTATTGAGGTGTGTTGAAGCAAAAGAAGCATCCAGACTATTGGACGAAGTGCACGCAGGAACTTGCGGGCCGCACATGAATGGTTTTGTTTTAGCAAAGAAGATACTCCGAGCAGGTTATTTTTGGATGACTATGGAAACAGACTGTATCAAGTATGTTCGCAACTGCCATCGCTGTCAGATACATGCAGATATGATAAAGGTGCCTCCAAACAAGCTTACTGCAACAAGCTCACCGTGGCCATTCGTCGCCTGGGGGATGGACGTCATTGGACCTATCGAGCCTGCTGCATCAAACAGGCACATGTTTATCCTGGTGGAAATTGATTATTTTACCAAATGGGTTGAGGCAGCGTCATACAAAGCAGTGACTAAGAAAGTTGTGACAGATTTCGTCTGTAACCGTATTGTTTGCCGATTCAGAATTCCGGAATCAATCATTACCGATAATAGTTCCAATCTCAACAGTGACTTGATGAAAGTAATGTGTGAGGCATTCAAGATCAAACACAAGAACTCTACAGCCTACAAGTCTCAGATGAATAGAGCTGTAGAGGCAGCCAACAAGAATATCAAGAAGATACTAAGGAAGATGGTTGGAAGTCACAAACAATGGCATGAGAAGTTATCATTCGCCTTGTTGGGATACTGCACCACAGTCCGCACATCGACTGGAGCAACTCCCTACATGATGGTTTATGGTACAAAAGCGGTCATCCCCACCGAGGTAGAAATTCCTTCATTGAGGATCATACAAGAAGCATAGCTGGAGAAGCAAAATGGGTAAAAGGTCGCTACGAGAAGTTAGCCCTTATAGATAGGAAAAGGATGAATGCAGTTTGCCACGGTCAGTTGTACCAGAATAGAATGTCCAGAGCCTTCAAAAAAAGAGTTAAGCCAAGGAAGTTTACACCAGGGCAGCTGGTGTTAAAGAAGATATTCCCACATCAAGATAAAGCCAAAGGGAAATTCTCTCCCAACTGGCAAGGTGTGTACATGGTTCACCGAGTTCTAACTGGAGGAGCCCTTATCCTCGCAAAAATGGACGGAGAAGTTTGGCCAAAGTCGATCAACTCAGATGCAGTGAAACGATACTATGTGTAACCACTTATGATTTCCTTTATGATGTAATTTTAACTACGCCTGACTTGATTCCCATTTAAGAGGGGATACGTAGGCAGCCCTATGGGTTCGGTCACAATTTAATAAAAATTTCATCCCCCCAGCCCTATTATTGGAACTGGGGCAGAATTTTGAGGAGGACCCTCAAAATTCCGAAGTCAATCTTCAGCCACTCATCGCCAAGATGTCACCTCAGTAAACTGGGGTAGAATTTTGAGGAGGACCCTCAAAATTCTGAAGATGATTCTTCAGTCATTCAGCGCAGCCGTCAGAAGTGCCAACCCAGTAAACTAGGGCAGAATTTTGAGAAGGACTCTCAAAATTCCGGAGCAGGAGAGGTTGCAACGTCTCGAACCGCGTCACAGTCATTGGCTTAGCTAAAAGAAAACTATTTATTTACTTATGATATGTTCACTAAATCATGCATAATCATTTTCCGAACTACTGCTGTTTAGCAACGCTACCCTGATGATATGCAATGCCAAGATTCAAGGGAAAACAAACTAACCTTTCCCCTCTCTTACAAAACTCACGGTTTTCTTTGGATGCAGGCACCCAAGTCATAAAATTACCAAATATATTATGCAATCATTGAAACGTCACACATATTCACATTTGCTATACGCACGCAATATCCCCAACAGCCGCAATATCACAATCAGCTACCAGCTATCAGCTAAGAATTTTTTACTTACCATCTGCATTATCTGCATTGTATAAGGCTACCTTTCTGCCTTCCGAGACTAAGCGTTGTCTCCATCTGCATTTCCTTCATGCATAAGGCTACCTTTCTGCCTTCTGAGACTAAGCGACGTCTCCATCTACATTTCCTGCATTGCAAGGCTACCTTTCTGCCTTTCGAGACTAAGCGTTGTTTCCATCTGCATTTCCTGCATTGCATAAGGCTACCTTTCTGCCTTCCGAGACTAAGTGTTGTCTCCATCTACATTTCCTACATTGCATAAGGCTACCTTTCTGCCTTCCGAGACTAAGCGTTGTCTCCATCTGCATTACCTGCATTGCGTAAGGCTACCTTTCTTCCTTTTGAGACTAAGCGTTGTCTCCATCTGCATTTCCTGCATTGCGTAAGGCTACCTTTCTGCCTTCCGAGACTAAGCATTGTCTCCATACGTATTTCCTGCATTGCATAAGGCTACCTTTCTGCCTTCCAAGACTAAGCGTTGTCTTCATCTGCATTTCCTGCATTGCATAAGGCTACCTTTCTGCCTTCCGAGACTAAGCGTTGTCTCCATCTGCATTATCTGCATTGCATAAGGCTACCTTTCTGCCTTCCGAGACTTAGCGTTGTCTCCATCTGCATTATCTGCATGGCATAAGGCTACCTTTTCTGCCTTCCGAGACTAAGCATTGTCTCCATCTGTATTTCTTGCATTGCATAAGGCTACCTTTCTGCCTTCCGAGGTTAATCTATACCTCCTCCTGCATGGCTGAAATACCGCCACTTCATTTTTTCTCGCATGGCTGAAATATTGCCACCTCACATCTTGCAATCGACTGAAATATCGCCAAACTTTATTTAAATGCTACATCGGCTGAAAGATCGCCAGTTCATCTCCATCATCATCTTTACTTATGCTTTCTGTCAGCTGAAATATCGCCATTTTACTTTTTACATCGGCTGAAACATCGCCTGTTTTATTTAAATTTCTGTCGGCTAAAATATCGCCATTTATGTTTCTGCATCGACTGAAATACCGCCAAACCTTCCATTTCATGGGCTTAAATATCGCCAAACTGTTTGAGGGCGTCATTGTTCGGAGGCATCATCCTCATAGCCCGAGAACACCATGCCATGGCCCGAGGACCCCACTTTATATCCTTCACGTCATTATTCAAAGGCATCATGGTTCAGAGGTACCATTATCATAGCCCGAGAACATTATTTCATAGCCTGCAAATCCTTTAATTTTGCACTTCATGGCCTAGGACATCATGGTCCGAGGACGTCATCCTAACCGTCCAAGGACATCATTCATGGTCCAACGGGAACTTGCATCATGTTTAAGTTTATGCACAATATACGTCTGTATTGCTTACTTGCAGGTACACTGTCTAGTAATGGTCGTCTCAGCAAGAGCAATCCCGCTCTAGGCCCCGCCACCGATCAAGTTTCAGACACCTCTTAGCCCATAAACTTCGTGTCCATCTCTTTCGAATCACCATCGGCATGTTCCGTCAATGTTTCCTGAACTACATACGGCCATGATTCCTGTAAAACCAGGGATATATAAGCAGCTCAGAAACCGGAGCTCGGTCAAGTTATTTTCAAATCGCCTCTTCCGGTCAAAATTGGCCATTATATCTTTACCCGACAACTCTTTCATCTTTCCCGGGTAAAGAGGGGCAGCTGTTGATACCTAATTTTTCCCTAAGTATTTTTATACTCGAATATTTCCAAAAAAGCATATTGGTGCATATATAAGCACACCCAAGAGTTTTGGCATTTTTAATGATTTTTAAAACCAACTTATTACCTATTTTTTATACAACAAAATCCAATAATTATTCCCGAAGTTATCATTTTGGTGAATAATTCATTTTATTTTCACATTTACATCAAAATATAATTAAGGTAATTTTCGCATAGTTTTACAAGTTTATTTGGTATTTTTAAAGCTAAATGGCATATAGTTGCAATTATAGCCTATCTTGTAATTTAGGGCATTTTATGTTTATAAAATTAGTCCCAGCATTTTTAAATTAATATTTATATAATATTCATTTACCCAGTACTCTTAATTTATTTTTAAAATCTGCATTACTATTTTATAAAATATAAAAGGAAAGATTGGCTATTTACAATCTAGCCTCAATTGTATTGCATTTTCAGCCAATTTGGCACCAAAATTTAACCCCAAGTCAGCCCAAATTACACAGCTCAATTACTACTTTAACCCGACCCAGCACCGATTCAACTGACCCAGCCCATAACCCCTTTTCAATCTCGGCCATTGATCATTTAGATCAACGGCCCCCATTACTTCTTTCCTTGTTAATTCCAACGACCCCCCCCCCCCCC
>MU722790.1:114709-135224 GCA_026770625.1 Nicotiana glauca
CCCTATCATTTCTCACAACCCACCGCCTCTGAATCCCCTCCTCTCTCAACTCTCTCTCAACTCACCTCAAACCCTAGCTGCCGCCTCTCATCGAAACTTCTATGCATTTTTTTAGAAGTTTCTTTAATTTTTGCTTTCAAAAACTCTTTATTCTTCAACTAGGGTTTCATGTCAAGTTATTTCAAATCTCTTCTCTAATTCTTGACACGTTTTACTGTGTTTTGTCTGTGTTGTTTTCTATCTGAGTTAGCATGTTGAAAACCTTAATCTTTTGAGATTTTCTTTGAGTTTCTGTTTACTGGCTTGATTTACCCTTCTCCTATACCTGAGCTAGCATAGTGAAAGCCCTAATTTTTTTGGGGCTTATCCGAGATTCTGAATCTGTTTATTTGTTTATCTACTTATCTCCTCTCAACTCAATTGATTTTCAAAAACCCTAGTTTCTTTAGGGACTATTCGATTTCTTTGAAATTGTTTGTGCAACTCATATGGTTTTCACTCAACTCTTTGCATGTTTCTGATCTTCTTCTCTACTATTGTTAAACACTGAAACTTGACTATCATGCTTCGAGTATTTTCTCTTGAGCTACTACTATATGTTGTTCTTTTTCCATAGCTTGGCTTCGTGTATCTATTACTTGTGCATTCATTTATATACTGAGTTCCTTCTGTGATTGATTTTTTTCAAACTCGTAATTAATTTCAAAACTTTTCCTTTCGTGAAATTCTGATTTTTACTCTCCTGTCAGGGGTTAATTGATTCACTTTCCTTTGATTGGCCTCACTGAATCTTTCCAAAAATAACTTCAAATCATGTTCTTAGACTTAATAGCCTATTGTATGACTTTACTGTTTCTTTTATGGCAACAACCATTCTGCTTACAAGATTGATTCTCCTCTCCTTATTAAAGGGGAGTCTTATGCTAATTGATTCTGATTTGTTATCATGCCTATATTTGTATTGGATTTGTACTTATTACCTTACTCTACTCGTTTTCAAAAAAGCTATAAATACTCTCCTCCCTTTCCTTTGAACACACGAACACAGAAAGCAATCTGAGTTCAAAAAATCATTCTCACTTAAAACTCTCTCCCTCTTTCTGCTACTTATGCTGCTGGGGACTTTGTTTACTCTACTTTCTTCTACACTTTTTGCTTCTCTACTGGTATGTCCCAGTTAATTTACATGTCCCAAAAACAATGTGTTTCATTACTGCCTACTTTTGTTCATGTCTTCCTTGGTTAATATTTATTTCTAGCATGTTGTAACATGTTTCCCTTCACTTGTGATTCAGTGTTTAATTTACAGGTGCATCCTGTCAGTTATTTGTCATGTATTTGATAATTTATGAATCTCAAACCCTCATATCCCCTTTGTATGCTTTAAATTATGGTTCAGAAATATGGCAATGCCTGAAATCATTATCCATGCATATGAACTGGACCCTTTGGGGCCCTAAGCTTGTTAATGTCCCATCCCCATTCCCTTATTGCATGTGCTGAGTAACAGCCTTGGCCTGCCAGTATTTTTTATTGTTGTTCAGGCCATGGCTTGACCTCCAGTAGGTCTTTACTCCCTAAATGTTTGAGCAATAGGTTTGGACAGGGGTGTGCCAGTCTATTCTGTGGCTGGGCATGACCACCAGCCTGCCTGGGTAGCCCTTATCCCTTCTTTTGCACTTACACCTCATTCTTAGAACTTAAGTTCTGCCCCTCTTATGTGAGCCTTGCCTTGGGACCCTGGAGCTCCCTTTGAACTTGCACACATAAGGGCTGGCCCTTCCACACTGCACAACTCAATTTTTGTTCAACATCTTGGGTATATGCACTGCCTGGGGTTCCTTAAATCCATTGGATCTCTGAAACACCTTAGATAAGAGAAGGCTTGGAAATTTGGATCTCAGAAGCGGCTCAATCTCATATTATTAGGCATTAAGTCTGAATTAGGCTGCTCGGATACAGCTGATGATTTCTGATGTATTTTTTTTAATTCCAGTTTATTTCTTTTGGGCTGTAATAGCTTGTATAAACTCGAGGAACTTAGTAAAAAGGGCGATGGGATTTAATTTGATGCATCAAGGGTAGAAATCCTGCCCATAGGAGTTTGTTATGATTTCAGCAACTTCACACCTAGAAATCATGCCTATAGGTTAACTTTCAATTTCTGCAAATACATCTAGAAATCATGACTATAGGATTCATTGATAATTTCTGCATCTTCGCGCATAGATATCCTGCCTATAGGTCAACTTCTAGATTCGTATAAAATATGGTCTATAAACTATTGCATTTTGCATTTATAAACACCACTAGGCAAACAGTTCATAGGCCCAATAATAAAAGTTGCATATAGATACCATGTTCATAGGACCTTTGTTAACGTCGAAAAAAGGTGTCAAAATCAGAAGGCGATAGAAAGCATGCCTATAGGAAATTTCGAATCTGAATAGAGGTAATATTAACTGTTAAGTTCGTAATGTCCCTGTTAAAATTAGTAACTCCTTTGAGTCTGCATCTTGTTTCCTAAAATCAGTATATATTGCCTCTAGTTCTAATCAACACTTAAGTCAATCAGATCAGTTTTCAAATAACTGCATTCGAGTTTGCCTAATGTAGACTTTTCGCCTAAAAATATGCGTTGAACCAGTCCGCTCGTCGCTTTATTTAAATAAGACTGAAATCAGTACGTGTAAGACATGCTAAACTCCATAATTTTTTATGATTTATGGAGGCATACTTGAGACCTGATTGCTTGTCTGTTTCCCCTTCTATTTGCAATCACTTGTTTTGGTTGACGCCTTAGCATTTTATCCTTTTAAACTTTTGAAGCCCCAAGCCCATTTCCCTTTAGGATAGGTAGTCCATTTGTCTCCAGGACTGATAGGACTGGGATGGGTAATAGCATGCAATAAGTAAACGATACCATTCCGAGCTTTAATACCTTAACGGGGTAGGAAGGGTAGACATGGAGATGATGATTACACGATAACACTATGCGTACAATTGGGTACCGGTGTTGTGTGAATGATCCGTGTAATGTATAAACCTAGGACCCCCTCCCTTTTTATTAGTTTAATAATCTTCAGATTTTTAAAGGCTATTTCAACTTCTATTTCTTATACGTCTTTCAAGTTGCTTGCACCAATTGTTTGACCCCTTCCCTTTACTTGCGTATCTCTTCAATCACAAAACTATTTCCTTTATGAATTTCGGCACTTCTTTTAACCCCTTTTATGTTTAGTGTTTGAATACTTGCTTGTTTATTCGTGTTTTGCATTTAAAGTCACAATTGTAGCATGGTTGGGAACCACATTAGTGGATCTTGTGGGGTGCCTAACACCTTCCCATCGAGATAATTTCGAGCCCTTACCCAAACTCTGGTTTTCATCTTTAATCCTTCTAAAAAGGTGTCCTAATGCACTATAATCATTTGGTACCGACTCTCCAAATCCAAAAAAAAACGGGAATAGAGTTGTCTTTCCTAAATGTCATAAAACCGATTTCGCGAGGAAAAGGGGGCGTCGACACCATTATAACATAATGTACTATTTACACAAAGTAAAAACATAAGTAAATCAGTGAGCCCCGCAGCCTGTGTGCTTCAGTGCTGCTGCGAGCCTAAGTCGCATCCCCTGTCGCCCGGGTACACTATCTAGATCAACGTCATCAAGCCACCTCTTTATGTAAGGATGTGCAGCAACATCGACACCACAGCTGGCAGGATCGGAAGAATGGGTCATCGGGCCGTCAGCAACCTACATAACAAGTAGTAATCTTATCATGTGAAAAAGTATATTTGTATTGTACGTGTTGAGTCAAAAAACATTTTCTCACCATGGTCTCATCCACCGCCGAAGTATATGCATCTGCGTTGTTCTCATCAAAGCATGTAGAGGCCTCGAAGATGGGCTGGGAAGAAACCTTCATAAGAAAGTTAAAAATTAATTAATGTGAGCTCATTAAGGAAAAGAAAACAAATTGAAATTTTAAAGTAATACAAACATACCTGCGTTTGTAGTAGATCCGCATCAACTGCTGGGGATGAGGCATAACTCAACCTACGCCCGCCATCCACGTCCCGGGTGGGCCGATCCTCAGCTGCGATAGATGGGCATGCAAAGTACTGGTCTACATACCTGTCGAATGTGCCCGTGATTGACAATGCTCCTGACGGGGTGACCTGCGATGCTGGAAGCGATAGCTAAAGTTTGTATGACGGCATGCTGTTGGATGGCTCATCTACCTGAGGTCCATAATCCGGCTAATCATCTCCAAGAGCCTAATCTCCAAAATCCCCATCATGTCCCTTCACAGGTGGGCCAACAAGTTCCTCATAGCCCCTTTGCTCGGGACCACCTCCTCACCGTCCCTCACGACCCCCGCAACCCCGTGGGACACCTCTGCCTCGTGGGGCACCCCTCCCTCGTGCCCTACCCTTGCCTCATGGGACACCCCTACCCCGATGGTAGTCCTATGGAACTGCATACTTAGCTCGTGGTCCAACCTCGCGGCATCTCTCGCTTGAAGCAGGGTCCGACGAGCCACATGTGCCACCCGCTGGCCATAGTCAACGAGTGCAGGATTGTCGGCATGCTGTTGCATCTCCTGAGCCATCTAGTAGAGGTGATGATTCCCAATAACCTGTGAAACATTTAAAATATTAATTAAATAATGCTATATCAAAATTATAAAATATTAATAAGCCACAAAAACATACCAGTGCCTCGTGCTTCCCGGCGTATGGTCTGTAGCGATCGCCAAGTATATGAATAGGTTTCCCGATCATCAGTCGGGTGTGATGGCGGTACCATGATGTATACATATGAATAGTGGCCTCCTGGGTAAATGTAGGTGGTGGCGGAATACGGTGACCTCTCTCATCCCAAGTATGGACATGCTGCTCTAGCCATCCCATATATTTAACGTCCATCCTGGCATGGTCGTCCCGCTGATAGTGTGTAGCAACATATCCAGGCTCCCCCGGTATAGGCTGGGGACTGTGAAACTGGCAAAGCACACGCTCTGTGGCATGATACTCAACCATATAGAAGAAGATCATCGGGACAGAGGTGCTCCAAAGTAGTCTGTCGACTGAGAAAATATCGGGCAACTGAGCTAGCAACTCGTGGTTGTATGGTGTCCAGATGAACTACCAAATAATAACATAAAAGTGAGTATACGCAACACAAATCAATTACTAATTCGCAAGTGTAGGTACATATTTACTTGTCCGTCCACCAGCATATATAACACATCCCTGATAAGGGGGAGATAATGATAAGCATCGCTCCCTCGGTAGTTCCCACGCCGGAGAATCCACCTAGAAGCTAGAGGGAGAAACGGATAAGCCTCACCGGGCGCAAGTGGTGGTAGAGGTGGCTGCAACGGGATGATCCGCTGCCAGGCCCAAACCAAAGATAAAAGGTTGATGTAAAATTTATGAGTCATTTCGACCATATAGAATTCAGAGTAATGAACAGAGTATTCGAAAATGTTGTCACCTATAGAAGGGGCAGAAAACCACATATGTCCACGGCTAGGCCCATGCTCGCCCGGCACATGCTCCTATACAGGTATGCGAGAACAGTATCACCCCAGCTGTACTGGGGTAAATCATCTAGCCGCTGAAGATGATGGAGAAAGCGCATACTCACAGTACTCCCCGAAGTGTTCGTGAACAAGACACACCCGAAAAGAAAGAGCAGCGCCAACCACGTGTACCTCTGAATGTGGAGATCCTCCGTCTCGCCGGTAATGTCAGGGTGCAAAAATGCCATATAATCTCTAATTGCTGACAAAAGAACGTGACTGCCCCTAGCGCCACCCTGAGGTCTATAACCAGTAAACTGCCCCATCATATCCAAAAACTGTGCATGCGTCATGGATCTAATGTATTGGGGCAGTGCCACGGCTAGTCCATCTACGCGCAGCCCGTACAAAACCTGAACATCCTCCAGCGTGATGGTGGCCTCTCCAGTGGGCAAATGAAAAGTGTGCGTCTCCGGTCGCCACCGCTCTACCAACGACGTGATATGAGACCAATCAAGCTGCATCCGTCCAAGCTCAAAAATAGTATAGAAGCCCGTAGCCTGTAGGCGCGCGACTACGCGGGCATGGAAAGGATGATCTACGATGAACTCCCACAAATCATCAAGTCT
Organism: Nicotiana glauca; assembly: GCA_026770625.1. NCBI lineage: Eukaryota > Viridiplantae > Streptophyta > Magnoliopsida > Solanales > Solanaceae > Nicotiana > Nicotiana glauca. The sequence continues at coordinate 120,868 of MU722790.1, forward strand.
CCTGGGGCAGAGAGCCTGCTCCGATAGTTGTCCTTCCCATACATAGGAGGAACTATGGTCGCCCTGAAACACTAACAGCTGATCCTCGGCAGGTCCAGGATGCGCAGGCAGAGGAAAGGCCATGTCGTCTACTATAATTTAAACAAAATTAATTGTGTGTGTTCGTTTAATAAATTAAATAATTATTTTTAATATTGAACTGAGTAATTATCTATTAGTTCGAGGCTCGATATTTGAGGCCCAGTAGCACCAAGCTATCCTTAATTATTATGTGTGTCATTTTCAACATTTTTTAAAAATTTGTTTGTTTAATAAATTAAATTAAAAATTCTTGAATTGGACTTAATAACTATGTATGCCCTTCCAGGCTCGATATTTGAGGCCCGGCAGCACCAAGCTATCCTTAATTATTATGTGTGTCATTTTTAATATTTTTAGAAATTTGTTAGTTTAATTAATTAAATTAAAAATTCGTGAATTGGACTTAATAATTATGTATGCCCTTCCAGGCTCGATATTTGAGGCCCGATAGCACCAAGATATACTTAATTATTATGTGTGTCATTATTAATATTTTTTAAAAATTTGTTTGTTTAATAAATTAAATTAAAATTTTTTGAATTGAACTTAATAATTATGTATGTCCTTCCAGGCTCGATATTTGAGGCACGGTAGCACCAAGCTATCCTTAATTATTATGTGTGTCATTTTTAATATTTTTTAGAAATTTTTTTGTTTAATAAATTAAATTAAAAATTCTTGAATTGGACCTAATAATTATATATGTCCTTCCAGGCTCGATATTTGAGGCCCGGTCGCACCAAGCTATACTTAATTATTATGTGTGTTATTTTCAATATTTTTTATAATTTATAGTTTAATTAATTAAATTAAAAATTCTTGAATTGGACTTAATAATTATGAATGCCCTTCCAGGCTCGATATTTGAGGCCCAGTACCACCAAGCTATACTTAATTATTATGTGTGTCATTTCAAATATTTTTTAGAAATTTATTTGTTTAATAAATTAAATTAAAAATTCTTGAATTGGACTTAATAATTATGTATGCCATTCCAAGCTCGATATTTGAGGCCCGGTAGCACCAAGCTATACTTAATTATTATGTGTGTCATTTCAAAGATTTTTTAGAAATTTATTTTTTTAATAAATTAAATTAAAAATTCTTGAATTGGACTTAATAATTATGTACGCCCTTCCAGGCTCGATATTTGAGATTCGGTTGCACCAAGATATACTTAATTATTATGTGTGTCATTTTAAATATTTTTTAGAAATTTATTTGTTTAATAAATTAAATTAAAAATTCTTGAATTGGACTTAATAATTATGTATGGCCTTCCAGGCTCGATATTTGAGGCCCGATCGTACCAAGTTATCCTTAATTATTGTGCGTGTGAATTTCAGTTACTGATGGAATTTTGTTAGATTAAAGAATTAAATTAAAAATTATTGAATTCGACTGAATAATTATGTATGGGTTCCCAAGCTCGATAATTGACCCCTGGTAGCATCAACTTATACTTAATTATTATGCATGTCAATTTTAGTATTTTTACAATTTTGTTAATTTAATAAATTAAATAATTAATTATTGAATTTGACTGAGTAATTATCTATGAGTTCCGAGCTCGATATTTGAGTTATTTGACAGCATATATTAATTTGCTACTTTTGTAAGTTTATTTTTATAAATTAAATAATTAATTTTGTAAAGTGTTATTGGATAGAGTTTGTAGTTACTACATACTTAAGGTTCTATATTTTGCACTCTACGCTAAAAGGCTCTATATTTTACTAAGGTAAAAAGCTTTATATTTTACTATGCTAAAAGGCTCTATATTTTACTACACTAAAAGGCTCTTTATTTTACTACGCTAAAATATCACTATTACATATAAAAACAACAAACATAACATAAAAATATGAACAACAAACTAAATAAATAATATTTATTTATTATTTAACCAAATAAAAACATAACATTAATAATACAAATTATTTATCAAATTTTAACATTTTTTTATCCCAAAGCTAATAAATCAATCCGGGTATAAATAAGATATAAATTTAAATACAAACATAACACAAATTAACATGGAAACACATTAAACAATCCTAATACGAGTTTCGACATAAACAAAATCGAAATACCTCGATTTAAGTTTTTTGAATTTGATTGAAATCGAATTTTTGCACCCGAAAGAAGGAATCCAAAACTTGTCTTGTGTGTGGGCCTACACTCTTTGCTTTTTAGGTGACGGGTGGGGCCCATATTGTTTTTCTACTTGACAAGGGGAACCGGTGGTGAGCAGATTATTTTTTAATGGGGGAGTGTCTGCGAATTGTCTTGGGGAAGAAGTAGGGCCTCTATTTTATTCAAGCAATTCGCAGTAGTATACTGTGCATTACTAATTCGCAGTATAGTATTGCGAATTTCTTGGCCCAAAAATCAAAGTGCACTCAATTCCCAGTATTGTACTGCGAATTAGTTTAAAAAATTATTTTTTTAACTAATTCGCAGTACTATACTGCGAATTACTTTAACGGCTAAAATTCCGTTAAAGTAATTTGCAGTATAGTACTACGAATTATGTATTTAGGTAACTTTTTTTTTAATAGTAAGAACGTGTTTTTTGTCCAAAAAAAACATTAGAAAAGTTTCGGACTCCTGAAAACACCAGATAGAGCACATGGTACTTTTGTCATGTTAACCTACACCCAAAAAATAGACCGTCTTCCACTTGCCAGAATCTTCAACATCGACGACCATGGACAAAGGAAGTAAGAGAAAGATTGGATCCATCACTTCTGTAGATGCAGATAACAACCCATCAGTAAAAGATGCAACGCCAACCAACAAATCCAACATACAATCACCAAGAAGCAATGCAGGTTAGAAATTAAAACTTAGTAGCTTTCAGGTGAGATAGTCGGCAAAAGAGATTTTGTTTGGGCTTAATAAACAACCTCAAGTGCAAAGAGTAAGCTCACATATATTTAAAGTTTTGATGGGTGAAAAACGAATATCAATGTCTAAAAAGTTAAAAACAGTTCAACTTTTCTGAACAATTTAAATATTTTCACAGTAAAGAAAGAAGCACTCATAGTTCCTCTTCATTTGGAACAATTGAAAGCAAAATGTATGTTCAACCTCTTTACGGCTCTTAGTGCAAAATGCATTTTTTCAACTACTCTGTTATATTAACGCTCAATTTGTTCTTCATACAGTTACTTCATCAGATTTAAAGTGCAATAAAGATGGCCTGAATGTTTTCTGATAGCTTACAGCAGTTGTAATCTTTCACATTTTGTGTCAGTTACTTCGCAAATTCTCTTTGTATATTCTTGTAAATACATGTATATCCTTTTCTACATGCATCCATGTTTCCATTGAAACTCAAAAATGTCTGACCATAGCTCTGCTACAACTGTTTAAAAAATATCAAACACAATGTATAAAAAAATCAAAATATTGTTCATGTTGGGCCCGGGGAAAGCCCGGGCTACCACTACTAGTATGCTTTATACACACATAGCATTAATTTCTCTGTTTCTTTCAATCGAGAGAACTTTTGCTGTTGTTATATGAGAATTAGATAGGGAACCTGCTACAAAGTCTCTCTGTGCTCAAAGCAAGAAGTCACATGTCTGGCACAAGTTCCAATGGTAACCAGTTAAGGGAATAGCAGGGGGACAGATGGCTATCAGTTCCTCCGGTCATAAAACAAGTCAACTCTTTATAGTTGTTAAAGCTACTACACTGCAGACGCAATAGTGCAACAGTCAATGTTGAAGCATGTTATATATCGGATAATTGCTTGCATTATCCTAGTGATCAAGGGATTATACACACTTGCAAACCCTAAAATATTACTTTCTCTTAAATGTACAACCACCTTCATTTACTCCAAGGCTAGAAGAATAAAGCAGCGATAGAATAAAGGACCAGATCCCAGCTCTGAGTTCATCGTGTGACCTTAGTATTGTTGTATCTTTATTAATGCTATTCACTTGTAATTCCTAGTGAACTTAATTAGAAGCATTTCGTCGAATATCTTTGTAAACCATAAACCTTGTGTTTGTATTCGACTAGAGTTAGTCAAAGTGGTGAGCTTTGTAATACAGTTACAGTCAGACCTCTCTATAATTGCATCCTTAAATAACAACACTTCACTATAAAAGCTAATTTTTTTCGGAATCAGATTTCATGTTCTGTTATAATATATGCTTTCTATAACAGTAATTCGCTATAACATCTAAAAATATCTTGAATAAATGAGGTTGCTGTAGAGAGGTTTGACTGTATTACAAAGAGACTTGCAATAGAGTTATTGCAAGTAGGTGAAGGATTAAGATTTTAATTCCTAGGTTATAATAGGTTGTAATCTAAATTTTCTCGGTTAGTGAAGTTGAAATCCTACGAGTGTAGGTCGTGGTTTTAATCCCGTGAGCTGATAGTTTTTCACATAAAATATTGTTGTGTCATTTACTTACCGCTCTGTGTGTGTGTGTGTGTTTTTGTGGGAACTGATAGAGAACTAGATTCTCTATACAGTTTGGTAGACTCTTAGTCTACAACAATTGTGTCATGACCCAAACCTCGCTCCGGTCGTGATGGCGCCTCTTGTGAAGACAAGGCCAGCCAGACCATCACAAAATACCTCTTTTAAGCAGTTAAATAGTTCATAAGCAGTCTGAATATGATTTAATAATATTAATTAGCGGAAGTGCAACCCAACACAGCCCTAATTGGGGTATCACAAGTCACGAGCATCTATTAGAGTGAAATTACAACTACAAAGCCAGAAATATACAAAATAGGATTTATAAATAAAAGGAAGAAATGCAGTGCCGCGAACGCTGGCGGTCACCTTGCTCAACTTCGATAGCATAGTCTCCAATCAGCTCAAAACCCGCTACCTGGTGAACAAATACCTGAATCTGCACACGAGGTATAGGGAGTAAAGTGAGTACTCCAACTCAGTGAGTAATAAAGGTAAATAACAACTGAGCAGTAAGAAATCACGTAAAGCAACCAACATGTTGTATAGGAGCAGTGTAAAATCCTTTGAGAAAAGTGGTGAAGCTGTGAAATCTTTAGAAAATATCTTAGCTCAGTTTAAACCTCTTTTGAAAATGACTTTTCAATAGTTATGCAATGATTACAAAACAGTTAGTGCCGATAAGTACAGAAAATCCACCGCTCGGGCACAAATACCACAGTATAACAAGTAAAATGACAAGTAAATATGAAAGATGAACACATAAAGGTTCGCCCCTCGGGCAATATCTGCAAACAGTACCAGCCCCTCGAGCTCACTCTCATAATACTCTCAGCCCCTCGGGCTCTCTCTCTCATATCACTCTCAGAATAGTATTGTATAGTAACCGCTGTGGCGTGCTGCCCGATCCATATATCGATGCGGCGTGTAGCCCGATCCATATAACGTCGATGGCGCTCACTGGGGGTGTGCAGACTCCGGGAGGGACCCCTTACGGCCCAAGCGCAATATCAAGCCACCTTGTGGCATTATCTCTTGGCACTCGGCCTCACATTACTCGGCACTCAGCCTCAGATCACTCAAGCGACCTCGTGGAATATAAATGTATCTCAGGCCCCCCTACCTCATATCACTCAGCATATCCTCACATATGGATCTCGGCCTTACTCAGTCCGAAAATCATCACAAGCCCCTCGGGCATTTGTAAAACAGTAGTTCTCAGCCCAAAACATCATTTAGAAATATCATTTAAGTTTCAAATCTGAATAAAAGTGGCTGAGTTTGTAAAACAATAGATATCAACAGGACTGAGTTCAAATAGTAAGTCAAAACAGTGAGGAAATAGTGATAAAAATCCCCGAAGGGTTCAAATAGTTGGCACGAAGCCCAAATATGGCAATCAGCCCAAATCATGATGATAACAAGTTTCAGTCAAATACATGATAAAATCATCAATCGGAACGGACCAAGTCACAATCCCCAACGGTGCTCTACCCCACACTCGCTATTCGGCGTGCAAGTCACCTCAATATAGCACTACGATGTGCAATCCGGGGTTTCAAACCCTGAGAATATCATTTACAATTATTATTCACCTCGCACCGACAAAATCTCTAGCTCGCGACGCCTTTGCCCCTCAAATCAGTCTCCACGTGCGTCGAATCTATCCAAAATCAGAGTGAATACATCACAATATGCTAAGGGAACAAGGCCCAAACGAAAACAATCAAAAAATATCAAAAATCCCAAAATTAGCAAAACTCGAGCCCTGGGCCCACTTCTGAAACTCAGAAATTTTCACATCAACGGGTTCCTTATCTTGCCACGAGTCCATACATATCAAAAACTCTCAAATCCGACCTCAAATGGTCCTTCAAATCCCAATTTAAAATCTCAAAATCCCAAGCCCTAGTTCTTCCAATTTTAGCTAAATTTCCATGAATTTCTAGGTTAATTTCACATAATAATCATGGTTTTGGTCCATAGAACTGACCTCCAATCAATCCTCTTCGAATCCCTCTTCAGTTGCTCCCACGAAGCTCCAAAAATACTCAACAATGGAGGAAAATGACTTAGGCTCGTGGATGAAATATTATTAAGAACCCTTCTGCCGAGCTGACATTTCTTCTATGCGAACGCGATCAAACCCCCGTGTTCGCGATGAACACATTTTTCCTTGACCAAAATTACCCTTCACGAACGTGTCTTCACTCCCGCGAATGCGAAGACTTGGGATCCTGAACCTTCATGAACGCGACACTATATACGCGAACGCGATGAGCACCTAAGTTGGACCCTCGCTTCTACTACGCGAATGCAGACCCCACACCGCGAACGCGAAGCACCAGGAACTTACCTTCTGCGAATGCGAGACCCAAACGCGAACGAGAAGTACAAAAACTCATGGCCACTCAACTCCTTCTACGGGAACGCGAGTTCCTTCTCGCGATCGCGAAGGAGAAATTGAACCTGCACTGCTACTGCATTTTCTGCTGCATTTTTCAACTCCAAACTTCCCGTTAGCCATTCGAAATCACCCCGAGGCCCCCGGGACCTCAACCAAAAGCACCAACACATCCTAAAACATCATCCACACTTGTTCCAATCATCAAAACACTTCAAATAACACCAAAACCATCAAACTACATCGAATTCAAGTCTAAGTTCTTCTAAACTTCCGAAACACGCATTTGATAAAAAAAACCCAACCAAATCATCTCCGAATGACCTGAAATTGTACACACACATCCCAAATAACCTAACAAAGCTACGGCAGCTCTCGGAATTCCATTCCGACCCTCGGATCAAAATTTTACCTATCAATCGGAAATCGCCAAAATACTAACTTTGTCAATTCAAGCCTAATTCTACACCGGGCCTCCAAACCCAATTCTGATCATGCTCCTAAGTCATAAATCAGCCAACGAAGCTAACCAAATCATAAAAATTCCGATCCGAGCTCATAAACAAATAAGCCAACTCTTGGTCAAACATTTCAAATTCAAAGCTTTCAACTGAGACTCTTCTTCCAAATTCGTTCCGATTTTTCTGAAACCCAAAACCAATGATTTACATTAGTCATAATACATTGCACGAGGAAAGTCATGCCCGAGAACTGGAGATCAAAGTGCAATAGCTCAAAATGGCCGGTCGGGTCATTACAAATTGGTATTAGAGCAGATTCTTTCTATAATATTAACACCTAGAAAGGATCTACATAACTACTCCACCATACTTTGAAGAAGGTCAATCAACCTACAAAACACCAAGATTCAGTGGACAATATTACGGCTGGTGGAAGATAAAAATGTATGATTTTATCATGGCTGAATATTTTGAACTTTGGGATGTCATTTGTGATGGACCCTTCATCCCTATGAAGAACATTAGTGATACAACAGTGAAATTTCTAAATACAAGGAAGAAGTACAACGATACCGATCGCAAAGCTATAAAGAAAAACTTTCGAGAAGAAGATTCTCGTCTGTGGTATTGGATCAAACGAGTACAACATAATCTCAGCTTGTCAATCTGCCAAAGAGATCTAAGAGGCTCTCCAAACCGGCATGAAGGAACAACTCAATTCAAGCAGTCAAAAATTGACATGCTCATTACTAAGTATGAACGCTTCAAGATGAAGGATGATGAGTCCATTCAGGACATGCGTACTTGATTCACTTCTATCATCAATGAGATCCATTCTCTAGCAGAGATCATTCTAAGGAATAAACTTGTCAGAAAAATATTCAGCATGTTACTTGGTTCTTGGTAGAGAAAATTCAATGCTATCATGGAGCAAAATATCTGCAAAAGTTGACGATTGACGAACTTATTAGAAATCCGAAGACTTATGAAATGAAAAATCAGAAGGACCATGAAAAAGAGAACCCAAAAAAGAGAAGAACATGGTTCTCAAAGCATACAACAATGACTCAAGTAGTGATGATGCTGACATGGCCTATTTGATACGGAGGTTTCAGAAAATGGTTAGCAGAAATGGAGGTATTTCGAAAGGGGTAGCTCTAGTAGAACAAAAGGCTATGATTGTTGTCACAAATGGGGAAGCCAGGACATTTCATCAAAGATTATCCTCTCCACAAGTAGGACCATTACAAGCACAACATAGATAAGACGACCAAGAGGAACTTGGTCCCTTAGAAGAAATTCAAGAGAAAAGATACCGCTAACAGTATTGTGAAATAAGCTCTTGCTGCATGAGGAGATTACTCTAGTGAATCTGCAGGCGATGATGAACAATAAGACACCTCTATGATGGCTATTGAAAGCAAAGCTGCTAAATATGACTCCATTTTTCCCCTGATGGATGAATATGATGATGGCGATGAGGTAAACTTTCAAGACGTTCAAAGGAATTTGAAGTCTTGATGTTCAAAGAAATTTGAAGTCTTACTATTAAAAGAAGCTTGTATATTTTTCTAATATCCTGATTGATGCTTACCATAACTTTATTAATGATAAAAATATTTTAACTGAGTAATTAGGAGAGGTAGAGCATGAGAAAGATGATTTACTGGTCGTAGTTGTTGATTTAAAAGAAACCATTCAGGATTTAAAGAATGAAAAAGATGTTCTAACTAAGAAAATTGAAAAGTTAGAACATAAGAGAGACTACTTGTTTGTAGTAGTTGTGCATCTAAAGGAAACAGTACAGGAATTAAAAAGGGTCAATATTTCTATGAAAACTTCAATAGAAAATTGCATGAACTCTTCAAAATGAAAGGAAGTGACGAGTAAGGCACACCTTAAACTTGAAAATGAACACAAAAAGGTAAAATTTAGTCTTTGTGTTGAACTTGAAAGAAATAGAAAACTTCCGAAAGATGTAAGCTGGGATAAAAATGACTTAGATAAATCTCTAAAGTGGGCTTGTTCCTCTAATATAATCACTTCCATGTATAAAAGCAATGGGGGAAACATGCAGGGAATTGGGTTCTAAAAGGAAAAGACTCCTTAAAACCCACATAGCAAATATGTTATTCTACCTGATAACTAGCTTTGCACTCATTATGGTAACACTGGTCATTTTAAAGATTCCTGTAAAACTGGATTCCAATCCCAACAGATAAATAAAGTTTTTGTTGAAAAACTATCTACTGCTAGGGAACCTGGTCCCTACAATAAAAATGTGATATCTGCTTGGACTAGAAGAAGTTTAATTTGCCCTTTTCCTCACTACAAGGGACCCAAACTTGTTTGGGTTCCTAAGTCAGATCTCTGATTTCCTGGTGCATGGAGCAGTGAAAGGAAGCAGCCAAAGATGGTACATAAATAGCGGCTGTTCTAAACACATGACTAAAAGTACCGACGATTCCCTTTCACTCAAAGCCCTACAGGGTAAGAGTGTGTCCTTTGAAAATGGCAAAAAAGGATACTTTTTGGGAGTTGGAAAAATTGAGAAGACACTCAATCACTCAATTGAGAATATGTATTATGCGAATGTCTTGAAATACAACCTGATGGGTGTCTCTCAAATCTGTGTCAAAGGAAATAAAGTGGAGTTCTTACCAAAGTCTTGCACAATCACTAATCTTGTGACTGTGAAGTGGTTTTGGTGGAGAAAATATTCAAAAACATCTATGTTCTGACTTTAAGCCTCTAAATAGCGAGGATCTTACATGTTTGAGTGTTGTTGATGATGATATAGAATTATGGAACAGAAGACTGGAACATGCAAGCTTCTCCTTGTTGAACAAAATAGTCAAGAAGGGCCTGGTTTGTGGGCTACCAAAGTCAACGTTCAAGGATCAAAAGCTGTGATGCATGTGTGAAAGGAAAGCAAGACAGGTCCTTCTTCAAGCCAAAGAAGCAAGTAAGCACTTCAAGGCCACTAGATCTTCGCCATATTGATATGTGCGGACCTATGAGGATGCCCAATAGAGGAGGAAAGAAGTACATCTTTTTCATTGTAGATAACTACTCTAGATTCACATGGACCTTGTTCTTCAGAACCAGGGATGAAACGTTTTCAGTCTTTGCTGCATTTGTGAAGCCGAATCAAGTAAAAATGAGCCATAATGTTGTAATCATAAGATTTGATCGTGGTACTGAGTTCAACAATGTAAAATTTGATGAATTTTGTATTGAAAATGATATACGTCATAATTTTTCATCCCCCATAATACCCCAACAAATGGTGTTTTAGACAGGAAAAATAGGACTCTTGAAGACATGGCAAAGACTGCTAATTGATAGTGGTTTACCAAAGAGATTTTATGATGAGGTAGTGAATATCGCCTGCTATCTGATAAATAGGTGCATGATCAGGTCCCTTCTAAACAAGACCCTGTATGAATTTCAAAAAAGGAGAAAACCCAAGCTGAATACTAGTAAGGAAACGCTGGAAAAATTTGATACCAAAAGTGATGAATGGATTTTTCTTGGATATTCTTCAAAAAGCAAAGTATATCATATATAACAAAAGAACTCAATGTGTTGAAGAAAGCATACATTTAACCTTTGATAAATCATAACACTTAAGTGGGAAAGACTCACATGATAAGAATGATCAGGACGGAGATTATTCAAAGGTTCCTGGAGAATTCATTGATATGGAAAATGGGAACAAATCTGATGAGATAAGACAATGAGTCTAATGAAGAAGATGCAGCAAAATATCCAATTGATTAAGAGGAACTTGGTTCCTCCATTACAACAAATGAAGCAGAAATAAGAGTTGTTGATGCGGTGCAAGGCGCTCTTGATGCTGAGCAGAGAAATCACACTCACTCTTCTATGGATGCTAATGATGGATCCTACATGGTAGAACCTGGGTCTTCTCACCATGAGACTTAGGTGTCTAAGTGGAAGCACAAAAGCTCACATCCTCTCCAGAATGTAATCACCCCTCTGGATTCAGGAATTTAGACTAGATCAAAGACAAGAAGCATGTTTGGTTTCTCAGCTTTCCTGTCTCAAATTGAGCCCAAAAATATCAAGTAAGCATTGAAATATGCTGAGTGGATTGCTGATATGTAAGATGAACTACATCAATTTGAGATGAAAAATATGTGGCACCTGGTTCCCCGACCGTCAGATAGAACTATTATTGGAACTAGGTGGGTGTTTAGAAACAAGCTTGATGAGTTTTGAAATACAATAAGAAATAAGGCCAGGTTGGTGGTTTAAGTCTATAATCAAGAATAAGGAATTGAATATGATGAGACTTTTGCTCCAGTTGCACGAATGGAAACCATCAGAATTATCATTGCTTTTGTATCTTATATGGAATTCAAATTGTTCCAAATGGATGTCAAGAGTGTATTTCTGAATGGATATTTGAAGGAAGAAGTCTTTGTCAAACAACCACCTTTCTTTGGATTCCATGAGCATCCTAAACATGTATTCAAGCTTGACAAGCACTGTATGGTTTAAATCAAGCCTCTCGTGCATGGTATGAAAGGTTGTCCGAGTTCCTTCTAGAAAATGGTTTTACTAGAGAGAAAACTGACAACACTCTTTTTCTGAAAAAAGAAGAAGGAGAAACCTGCTAATTGTGTAAGTCTATGTTGACGACATCATCTATGGTGCAACAAATAATTTCTTATGTGAGTAGTTTTCCACGCTTATGGGAAGCGAGTTTGAGATGAGATAATGGGGAACTGGATTTCTTCCTAGGTCTTCAAGTTAAGCAAACCTCTAAGGGAATGATGATAAATTAGTAGAAATACATCAAAGAGATTCTAAAAGGGTTTGAGATAGAAAGTTCAAAGACTATTAATACTTCTATTGATACAGCCATTCATCTAGACATGGACAAACCTGGTTCCCCTATGAATGAAATCATGTATCGAGGCATTATTGGTTCACTTTTGTATCTTACAGCCAGCATATCTGACATTGTGTTTAATGTGGGGTAATGTGCTAGATTTCAATCAAGTCCAAAAGAATCTCATCTGAAAGATTCTAAGAGAATTCCAAGGTATCTCAAAGGAACACAGGACATTGTCCTCTATTATCCCTCAGGAGATAATTTTGACTAAATTGGGTATGTTGATGCGAATTATGCAGGTTATTTGGTGGATAGAAAAAGTACATCTAGTATGATACATGTTTTGGGGTCATTCTTGATTTCATGCGGTATAAATAAATAAAATTCTATAGCCCTTTCTACTGCAGAAGCTAAATATATAGAGTTGCTTCCTGTTGTGCCCAATTGCTAAGGATCAAGCAACAATTGGAAGATTTTGGTGCATTCTTTGATTGTGTGACAGCACAAGTGCTTTCAACATGGTAAAGGACCCGGTTCACCAAAAGAGGACAAAGCACATTGATGTGCGATATCATTTTCTCAGGGACAATGTTGAAAAGGGTCTCATCTGCATGAAGTTTTGTAAAACATAGGACCAAGTAACTGATATCTTCACCAAAGTATTGAGCAGAGAGAATTTTGAAAAGAATCGACTGGAGTTTGGACTAATTAAATTGACTTGAGAACCTGGTCCCTCAATGACTGGCTATGAAGGAATATTATGGTAAACTGCTAAATAGTATTTTTGGCAACTTTTAAGTCAATTGTATATTGTTACAGGTAAATACGCATGGCACTCACATGGAAAACAAGCAGCTAATGACATTGCAATTTAGTAGGAGGATGATCTTTATATTTGCAAAATCAATTAGGGAACCTGGTTCCTTTGGCTCGGGTCAGTAGTTCCTCTTACACTCATACACATTTCAAACTGCTAAAGGTGTCACGTCATTAAAATGTGTCCGTCCTTTTCCCATACCTTTTAAGCCCAAATGCCACACTCGTTACAAACCGACCGGCTCAACTACCCAGTACGTCGTATCCAATTATAATCGGTCCCTCATTCCCTCTAAATAACCCAAAAGACATGTCTCTCTCATAACTATCTATATCAAAGCCATCAAACATTCCTTCTCTCATTGAAAACCCTCTTTCTTGTGTCTTTGCTCTCAAACTCACCACGTTTTCGCAGAATTCAGAGTCTCCTAAAGCCACTATTGACATTCCTATTGTGTCTTTGTCTCATGAAGCACAACAGCCCGAATCTGAGCCTTAACCTTCACCAGTGAAACCCCATCTCCGACCACCCACCGCCCAATGTTTCTTTTCCGACTCCTTCAAGATCTGGTTCCCATTGTGAGCACGTGATTTTTGCCCTATATATCAATTATTCCCAAAATTCAAACAAAATAATCTTTCTCTATTTTTATAATTTTGTCAATTTTGTGTCATTTTTTGGTAATTGTCGCATTGTATCTGTGCATCGTAATTCGTATGAAAAACATAAAAAATACGCAGTTGCATTTAGGATCTAATTTCATATTTTAGGATTAATTAAGAGTTAATTTGTTTTAGACTAAAATAGGAGGAAAATAACAAAAATGATACTTTTTGCATTTTAGTTAAAATTTGTATTAGTTTGCATTTTAATTAGGAATTAATTAGGAAATCTAATTTTAGTGTAATTTGATTGTGAGTTTTATTTTAGCATTTTTTGTAAAATCAAAAAATAAATAAATATAAAAATACAAAATAAAATACAAGAAATAAATAAAAGAATTAAAAGGAAAAAAACAAATAAAACAAAAAGAGACAAAGAAGGCTGTTCAGACCTAGGCCACATTTAATTAAACTGGCCCAAAGACCCTCACTCGCCCAGGCCCAATACCCCACCCGGTCCAGTCCCATTTTCAACCCCAAATGGCACTGTTTAGAAACCAGTCAATCGGGACCGTCTAGGATAATTGATCGGATGGCTCATAACTACGCACTCATTAATATAAAAAGGTCGGAATAGCCCCCCTACCCCCATCTCGTCTCTCCTAAACCCCCCCCCCCTATAGA
>MU722791.1:0-14438 GCA_026770625.1 Nicotiana glauca
GAAATAGGTTCAAAGGAAAATATTCTCTTTAAAAATATCTAATACACTAAAGTAGAGTAATATGCAACCATTTTTATATATATATATATATTTTTTTTTTTTTACTTTTTTATGATGAAAATAAATTAAAGAAGTCAAAAATAGTTGAAATAGTTATATTTGGCCTAAATTAAATATTTACCTGCTAAAAATGGATAAAATTTGGGGAGGGTCAAAAATCACATGTCAACAGTGACAATTTAGTATCAGAGCACTAGGTTGTTTAGGCATCACGAGTCATGAGCAAGCTTGGTAGAGTTCGGAGGATCGGTACAGAGACGTATGTACTTATCTTTCAGAGGCTATAAGGCTTAAGAAAAATTTCACTTCTTCCTTTCTCTATCGTGTGGTTTGTTTCTATTAATAAAGTTTTAACCATTCTACTCTTTTTCTCTTGCAGATGGTAAGAACTCGTACATCGTCTACATCCGAGCAGGATATAGAGCCCCTTATTGAAGCCATTACCAGGGGTAGGGGTCGAGGCAGAGGCAGAGCTCAGCCTAGAGTATGAGCAGCAACACCCATGGTGGAGCCTCAGATTGATCATAAGGAGGAAGTCCCAGCTCAGACCACACCAGTCAGACCCTTTCAGGTCCTAGAGGGATTCATTGCCACTCTCGTACTCCAAGACGCTCTAGTCCACTTAGTTGGACTCATGAAGACTATAACCCATACCGGAATATTTCTTATGGAACCAACCGTCTCTCAGGCTAGAGGAGGAGCACAGACACCCGCCACTCATACTCAAGAACAGATGGCTCCCATATACCAGACTCCACCAGCTCTAGCAGTTGGGTTAGTTCAGCCCGTTATTGCTACATGGCCCGGGAAGAGGCACGCGATGTCTTCTGAGGGATTGATGAAGTTGGATAAATTTACCAAGCTCTTTCTTGTTCATTATAGTGGTGCGCCCTTTGAGGACCCATAGGATTATTTAGACCATTTCCATGAGGTGTTGCGTAACATGGGTTTTGTTAAGACTAATGGGGTCGACTTAGTAGAGTTCTAGATGACGGATTATGCGAAAATGTGGTGGCAGGATTTTGAGCGGAGTAGACCAGCTGGCTAACCTCCTCTTACTTGGGATCAATTTTGCAGCTATTTCTGGAGAAGTTTAGTCCTTTCACTCTAAGGGAGCAGTACCGTAGGAAGTTCGAGCACCTTCAGCAGGGTGGCATGATCATCACCCAATACGATACTAGATTTGTGGACCTAGCACGTCATGTAGCTATTTTGATTCCCATTAATAGAGAGAGGGTGAGGAAGTTTATTGATGCTCTTACCTTTGGTATCAGGCTTCAGATGGCCAAAGATATAGGAGATGTTATTTCTTTCCAAAAGGCCGTAAAGATTGCTAGATGGATCAAGACGTTTCATGGTCAGGATAGAGGGGCAACATTTGATAAGAGGCCTCGTCATTTCGGTGGCTTCAGTGGTGGTCTGGAGGGAGATGTTCTTTTGGTAGAGGCCATCCTCCTAGGTGGATTGAGTCAGCTACTCAGGTAGCCCACGGTGCTTTGGGCGGTCGTGTTTGTTATGGTTCTCGTCCTGAGCAACCAACATTCAGTGCACCTTCAGCTCTTATCAGTGCACCATTACTTTAGAGTTACTATAGTGGATACCCGAGCTGTCAGCGTCAGTCTCAGCTTCAGCAGCCGAGGAAATGCTTTGAGTGTGGGGGCATAGGTCACTTCAGGAGGTATTTCTTAATACTTACAAGTAGCAGACCTCCACAGGGTTTTCATGCCATTATGTTGGCACCGATTGCTCCATTACCCGCACAGCCAGCCAGAGGCAAATATCAAGTTGCCAGAGGAAGAGGTCAGACCATTAGAGGTGGAGGCCAGCCAGTTAGAGATTGCCCGAGGGGCGGAGGTCAGACTAGTAGGGCCCAACCCTATTTTTATGCATTTCTAGCTAGACCTGAAGCAAAGTCATGTGATGCCGTCATCATAGGTATTATTCTAGTTTTCCATAGAGATGCTTCAGTTCTATTTGATCTGAGCTCTACTTATTCTTACGTGTCATCCTATTTTGCTTCATATCTGTTTATACCTCGTGATTCTTTGAGTGCTCTTGTATATGGGTCCACGCCTGTGGGAGATTATATTATTGTAGATCATGTGTATTGCTCGTGTGTGGTTTATATTGGGAGCTTTTGAGACTAGTGTAGATCTTCTACTTCTTGATACAGTGGACTTTGATATTATTTTGGGCATGGATTGGTTTTCACTTTACCACGCCATATTGGATTGTCATGCCAAGATGGTGACCTTAGCCATGTCAGGGTTGTATTGATTAGAGCGAAGGGGGATTCCTGACCATTCTACCAGCAGGGTTCACTACAAAAAAAAATGGAATTAGCTACGAATGTCGTCGCTAAAATGCTCGTAGCTAACATAATTTCTTGATAAATCCGTTACTAATCAATCGCTAAATGAGATTGCAACAGATTTTTCTATTTAGCTACAGAATTTGTCCGTCGGTAAAACCTGATTTTTTTAGCAGTGGTTATTTCTTATGTAAAGGCTCGGTCTATGACCGAGAAGGGATGTCTAGCATATTTGGCTTATACCCCGTGATTAGGGGTGTACAAACCAAACCGAAAAACCGCACCAAACCGAAAAGTCAAAACAAACCGATTAAAAAACCCGACTCGGTTTGGTTTGATTTGGTTTGGAATTGAATAAAAAAATCCGAACCAACCCGACATATAAATATATAATTTTTATATATATATTATTTAAGATTTTATAAAATTTTCTTTAAAAAATATCTAGAAATATTTGGGATTCTCTTGCGCGATATAAATTTTAATAGAATATGAAGTGCTCCATATTTATTGACCATAAATAATGGATCATATGATCAGTTTATTATCAAGTGTTACTAAAATACGTCTATCTCTTTGTTCTTACATATTCATATCATATGTTAAGATGTATTAAATTCTTATATCTTTTTTGAATGTGAATATGACGACCCGACCCGTCGTCTCATGTGTTACTGTCCCGTTTTCCCCATTTATTGTCTTCATATTTCCATTATCGGTATGTGGTGTGTGAGAGTTGATTTGGAATGGTTTTGATAAGAAATGAGGCACTTAGTCTCTTTAAGGAAGGCTTACGTTGGAAAAAGTCAACCGGATGTTGACTTGTGAGTTAGAGGGCTCGGAATTGATTTCTGATGATTTGGTTAGCTTCGGGGGATGATTTGTGACTTCGGAGCGTGATCGGAATTTAATTTGGAGGTCCGGTATAGAATTAGGCTAGAATTGGCGAAGTTAGTGTTTGGCGATTTCCGGTTGATAGGTGACATTTTGATTCGAGGGTTGGAATGAGATTCCGAGAGTTTCTGTAGCTTCGTTGGGTGATTTTGGATATGTGTGCAAATTTTTGGGTCATTCGGACGTCGTTTGGTTAGGTTTTGATCGAATGCGCATTTCTGAAGTTTTTAAGAAACTTAGGCTTCGATTTGATGAAATTCGAGCATTTTGATGTTAATGATAGTGTTTTGAGAGTTCAAGCAAGTTTAAATAAGGTAATAGAACATGTCTGTGCTTTTGGTTGAGGTCCCGGGGGCCTCCGGGTGATTTCGAATGGCTAACGAGATGAAACTTGGAGTTAAAGGATTTGCTGAAGGATCTGATATCTGGTATTTCCGCTTCTGCGGAAATGGACCGCAGAAGCAGGTAAGGGAGCGCAGAAGCAATTTTGGTATGGGCTGAGAAGGTTCGCAGAAGCGGAGCTTGGTCCGCATTAGCGGGTCCGCAGGAGCAGAAATCGAGTCGTAGAAGCGGTTCTAGTGGGGGCTTGACCTTTCCGCAGAAGCGGACAAGAGCCCGCATAAGCGGACTCGCAGAAGCGAGCGGTGAGGCGCAGAAGCGGAAGGGCGGTCCATGGCGGGCTCCGCAGAAGCGGATGAGGGGACCGCAAGGGCGGTTCCGCTGGTGCGTTATCTGGACCGCAGAAGCGGTCGTGGCACTTAAGTGACTTCCGCAGAAGCAGAATAATTGCCGCAAAAGCGGTAACCGCAGAAGCGGTTTTTCCGCCGCAGAAGTGAAAAGGCCTGGGCAGAACAATATTAAGTCCCCTTCACGAATTTTCAAGGAGAAAACATTTGGGGCTTCGGACTTGGGCGATTTTTGGGCGATTTTGAAGAGGGTTTCGAGAGTTTTCATTAGGTATGAATTCTTGGTCTTAGATTATGTTATTATGGTGTAAAAATGTGGATTAACACTGAAAATTGAAGGGAATTAAGGTTAAAAATGGAGGTTAGGGCTTGAAATTTGAAAGAGTTTAAACTAGTGATTTGAGGGGTCAAATGGACTCTAATTTTTGTGAATTTGGTATGTATGGACTCGTGGCGAGATAAGGATCGTATTGATGTAAAATTTTCTAGATTTTGAGACGTGGTCCCGGGGCTCGAGTTTTGGTAATTTTGGGAATTGTGCCCGAATTTGATTATTTTCGATTGGGTATTGTTCCCTTAGCATATTGTGATGTATTCGCTCTGAATTTGGGCAGATTCATCGCACGAGGAGGCCAATTCGAGAGGCAAGGACATAGCGAGCTAGACTTTTGGCCATCTTGAGGTGAGTAATGATTTTAAATGATGTCCTGAGGGTTTGAAACCCTGGATTGCACAACATACTGCTATGTTGAGAAGAGACACGCATTGTATGACGAGCGCGGGGTCATTTATTGTTGGGGATTGTGACTTGGTCCATCCTGGTTGATATTTTACCACGTATTTGATTAAGATTTGTTGTGTTTTACCATAATTTGGGCATATTGCCATACTTGGGCTTCGTGCCAATTATTTGAAATCCTTTTTGAATTTCCATCACTATTTTTCCTCACTAATTGAAATATTATTTGAACTCAATCCAATTGATTTATACTATTTCATGAACTCAGCTACATTTATACTCAACTTGAGATTTAAATGATATTTATATTGTTGTTTGAGCTGAGCACTATTGTTTTACTGATGCCCAAGGGGCTTATGATTATTTCCTGGACTGATTGAGGCCGAGGGCCATATGTGAGGATATGTTGAGTGATGTGAGGAGGCTTCCTGGCCTCGAGTGTTATGTGAGGAGGCTTTCAGGCCTCGAGTGTGATGCGTGAAAGCTTTAAGGCCTTATGATATTGCGCTTGGGCTGTAGGAGCCCCTCCGGAGTCTGTACACACCCCCAGTGAGCGCAGGGTACCCAGGTGAGTTGAGAGTGGGCCCGAGAGGCCGATGTTGTGTTTTGTGAGTTGGGAGTGGGCCCGAGAGGCCGGTGTTGTGTTTTGGTGAGTTGGGAGGGAGCCTGTGGGGCTGATACTGTACTGAGAGTTTATTATGGAGCCCGAGGGGCAAGTTTATGATTATTCCTTACTTGTTGAAATTAATTATCTTTACTGTTTTAAAAAAGATTTATCCGATACTCCACGGTTTATTGTATAATTGATTTTACTGCTTGAGATAGTGTTAATTGTGCCTTTATGAGATTTCATGCTTTCAGTCATTATTTATTCTCATTACTCACTGAGTTGGAGTACTCACTTTACTCCCTGCACCTCGTGTGTAGATGCAGGTATTGATTACCGGGTAGCGGGATATTAGCTGATTGAAGGTATTACTATTGTAGTTGAGCAAGGTGACCGCCAGCATTCGTGGCACCGGACATTGTCTTTAGAATTTCAAAATTTAATTTTGTATATCATTGGCCCTGTAGTTGTGTTCAGGTTTTCTTTAGATGCTCGTGACTTGTGACACCCCGGTCAGGTTATGTTGGGCTGTAAACACTGGTTATTATTATTGTCGTTAAGGTGTATTTATTTATTCATTTATCTTTAATAATCGTTAAGGAGACAATTTGGGTTAGTTGGCTGGCCTTGTCTTCACGAGAGGCGCCATCACGACCGGGTTAGGAAATTGGGTCGTGACAAGTTGGTAACAGAGCCTAGGTTACTAGGTCTCATGGGTCATGAGCAGGTTTAGTAGAGTCTCGCGGATCGGTACAGAGACGTCTGTATTTATCCTCGAGAGGCTGCAGAACCTTTAGGAAAAACTTCACTTTCTTGGAATTCTTATCGTGCGTACTTGATTCAGCCTGAGATATAACTCTTGAAATTCCTTCCACACGTATGTATGCGCACGTGAGCGCTCAGTAGTATATGTGCCTTTATGGCTTGTGATTCCCCGATCAAGGGGCGAGATATAATCTCTGTGAGTTTGATGTTGGGCCAGTCTAGAGGACTGGAGGCCGGATCTTTGCTTATGGCTTGAGCACCAAGGTGCTGATTGTGTGGTCAAGTGTTTTGAACTTATATGTTCAGTATTGTCCTTATTAGCCGGAATGGTAGTTGGATATCCATGTGATGAGTATGTTGGTACTGCGAGATGTATCTATATGACTTGGTAGTGACGAAGAAGACTGCTAAATGATAGGTGAACTGTTAAGTGTTCGATCCCTATTGTGATTTGATGTGTAACCCGAATTATGGGCGCGTGAAGAATATTTTTGTATCTCCTAGTTGGGAAGTGAAGTACATTACGTGTGGCGATATGAGTTTAGACTCAGGAAGACTAAATGGTTGTGTTATGCATATGATGGTGGAAGGTGTGCTGAAGTACTAAACTGAGGCGAAGCAGGTGGGTTATCTACTGCGGAGTGTTCTTGGGTGGTACGATTCTTATGTATACTGTTAGAAGATCTCATGTGTAATTAAAGAGTACGTATTGAAATTTGATAAATTCGGGTCGCTTAAGAGAGTAGACTCAGCTGATTTAGGGATGAATGCTAGGCTTGTAGAGGATTTCAGCATCCGAGGATCTGTGTTTTCATAAACTTGTAGATGATGTGTGTATAATCTCACTATGATATTGTGGCATCATTAGAGTAAAAGCGATATGAGCTGTTGAGTGTGTCTTGATGCATGATCTCGAGCCAAGTTGGGGAGGTTGCTGTTGATTAGCTGATCGCACGATTATGTGCTAGTTGTTTCCGCTTCGAGGTGTGCTGGCGGATCAGTCCTGGTTGTAGAAATTGAGCCGAGGATGGCACAAGTAAAGAATTTTTTTGATAAAGGTTACATAATACTTCGTAGGAGTGTTGAAGCAATAGGATGTCTGGAGCTGTTATGGATAAAGAAGGCTCAGTGTATTGAGAAGGAAGATGTTTGTTGGTATTTGAATGAGATCATGTCCTGCGGTGTCATAGTGCTATTAAGGCACGAGTGGTTCTGATCGCTAAGACAGGTAAATTACAGATCAAATATGAAGTAAATGACTCTCGAGAATGGTCTTATTGTATTCAAGGTTCTACATGTAACAATCAGGTGCCTTAAAGTCGTGTATGTGGTTAGAGAAAAAGGTCAAGGCTTGTGGTATTTTTATGATGATTATGGGATTCTATGTATCAGTATCTAAAAGGTAATGGCAACGAATTCAGATTCGCGGGAAGTTCTTCAAGTAGAGTATTTTGGAATGCAGTATTTCTGGGAACATTCGAAAGAGTATTTCGCGGCTTATGGGTCTTAGACAATGTGGTCTTATGTTCGAATCTCGTGTGGTAAGCCTGGATTGAGGCATTGTGACGTTACAACGAGGGAGAGATATCAAGTTGATGATGAATCAGAGGGGAATTTTGATAAATAGAATAGGTTGATAGTAGACTGAGTAGGTATGGTAAGGGAATGATTAATTTTTCGTATGTGTTCGAGGTAATGAGCCTTACAGGCATTTTGCAGCAATGCTCTTGAGTTTTGGCAACTTTCTTAGCTTGGTTTGAGTAGAAGGATTCAATCCTGGTAGTTTAGCTTGTGCACATGGAATTGGGGGAGAGAGTCCTTGTTGGGTTTTTACCATGGTTTGGAGATGAATATATTCTCTATGGGTATGCAAAGCATGAAATGTGTAATGATTCCTCTTCTAGATGGGATTGACGGAAGGTCTTGGCTAGATGAGTTACCGATCAGTTGTGGAAAGAAGTTCATAAAATTATCAGGCAACGGGTAGCCTCAGGTAATCAAGGAAATGGTACTGCTGAATAGGAGTGATTTGACGAGAGTATATATTTCAGAAAAAGGCAATATGATTAAGTTGATGGCACTTCGGTAGTCTTGCGGCATTTTCCTGATAGATCGACTGTTGATATTTGAGTTTGTTTGGTGGCATAGAGGGAATTTTAGAATATCTTTCATGGAATGATTGGGTACTCGAGGTGTAATATGTATTTATACTGCAGAATTTGAGATCAGGTATAGTAATTTATGTGCTATGTGGAGCTGGAGACTGGGAGTTCTCAGGTACAGACTATGTGGTGGCTGTGGATCATGTTTATCGGCACCGTTTAGCGGCTATTGGGATTTGGAGACCCGAGTGGATCTTTCTTTGCTTGGTATATTAGATTGTGGATACGGTATTGGGGTGTAGACTGGTTGTCTCAGTGTTGGGTTATTCTAGACTACTGTGCTATGGGTTATGTGGGAAAATGCCACAGGTTGCGTGGCGAGGTGCATCGGATTGTGTTCTAGCAGAGTGGTTTGTATTCTAAAGACTAGCGGACGGCTGGGGAGGATTGCTTTCCTTAATTGGGCCTTTGTGGCGGATGTCAGTGTAGAGGTTTCCACCATTGATTTAGTTCCGGTATTGAGGGACTTTTCGGATGCGTGTTCTAGTGTGAGTTGTTTTCCGCATTGTGAGACGTTATGATTTGCGGGCTATGGGCACATACAGTGCGGTGCTATTGGGATTATAGTGGAAGTTGAGGGGGAAATCTCAGTTGTGCATGAGTTTTGTAGCTTATAACGCTATATGTAGATATCATTATGCACTCAGTATGCTTACGACCGATACTCAGTATTTTGTTATTATGAGCAAATTTGGCTCGATGTGCATCTCCCTATGTGAGATATATGTTTGGATCGGGTGGCACGCCGCCATGGGTATGTTATCTGGATCGGGTTGCACGTCGCAACAGTGTGATATTGAGAATAATCTTTCATATGTTACTTTGTATGTCTTGCTTCCTGGTTTTTGAGAAAGGTTCGTATTAGGTGTTGCTCGGCGAATGGCGCATCGGTTATGTCCTTTCAGGATTGAATGGTGTATATTACTTGCTTCACCGTGGGTGTGATGGATTGCTTGGGTTTTGACAGCAACCTGTGCGTGGTTGTGTATTTTGAGCATGGTGACTTGAGGTGCTTCATATGTAACAGTGTTTGGATAAGATCACACATTGTAGCGAGGCTACGTGGAGATTAGACCCTTCGGGGTAGATTCAGGTATTCTATTCGTATGATGTGGGATGGGGTCCTTGCCTTGTGTTGTGATGGTACTGAGGGGTTTGAGTTACGACTTTTTTGTTTGAATCATTTGTCATAATTTGAGTATGTTCAAACCGCCCTTCATTGGTGTGTGGATTATGCAAGTTGTGGCTTAGGCCTGTGATGAGGTGTCATATCACCAGATTGGTGTGTTGGATTCGAGGTGATCGTGGGAGTCATTAATGAATGCGAACATATGTGATTTCAGCTGGTTAGAAGGATAATATCAAGGTTTGGCCCGGAAATCTATTGTGGAATTAGTCAAAAGGAAGTGGCCTCATGTATGGGTGACCTGAGGAACGGTTACGGTCTATCACGTGTTTTATTTATCGTTGGTAGTATATGAAAGTGTTGGAATAATACTTTAGCTAATAAGAGGTTCCTATCGGTAATCGAGTATTATGGGCAACTACTGTAAATAGTGACTATCGTTTCGAGTGTTGGATTGTGTGATATATTGCATGATTTCACCTGAGGTTGCAGGCATGGTTTATTACAGCTGGTTCGAGTTTATTCTGAATATTGACGTGATGTTCTGATTTTGAGTATGATTTCGGAAAGTGCAATGTGGTCCTACGGTTTATGGGTTAGATGGACTGTGAAATTTCAGCTATGTTGTGTTTTCGGACTTATAAGAGATAGGGTGACGTGGGATCACCCCTGGTATATGCTTGGTAAGGTCATTTAGCTATTGGTTGGCTTCTAGGACAACTCTGGGTACGCTCGAGGACGAGCGTTTGTTTAAGTTGGGGAGGATGTGACGACCCGACCCATCGTCTCATGTGTTACTGTCCCGTTTTCCCCATTTATTGTCTTCATATTTCCATTATCGGTATGTGGTGTGTGAGAGTTGATTTAGAATGGTTTTGATAAGAAATGAAGCACTTAGTCTCTTTAAGGAAGGCTTACGTTGGAAAAAGACAACCGGATGTTGACTTGTGAGTTAGAGGGCTCGGAATTGATTTCCGATGATTTGGTTAGCTTCGGGGGATGATTTGTGACTTAGGAGCATGATCGAAATTTAATTTGGAGGTCCGGTGTAGAATTAGGCTCGAATTGGCGAAGTTAGTGTTTGGCGATTTCCGGTTGATAGGTGAGATTTTGATCCGAGGGTCGGAGTGAGATTCCGAGAGTTGCTATAGCTTCGTTGGGTGAATTTGGATATGTGTGCAAATTTTCGGGTCATTCGGACGTTGTTTGGTTGGGTTTTTGATCGAATGCGCATTTCGGAAGTTTTTAAGAAACTTAGGCTTTGATTTGATGAAATCTGAGCATTTTGATGTTAACGATAGTGTTTTGATGGTTCGAGCAAGTTTGAATAAGGTAATAGAACATGTCTGTGCTTTTGGTTGAGGTCCAGGGGGCCTCGGGGTGATTTCGGATGGCTAACGAGATGAAATTTGGAATTTAAGGATTTGCTGAAGGATCTGATATCTCGTATTTCCGCTTCTGCGGAAATGGACCGCAGAAGCGGTTCCGCAGAAGCGGGTAAGGGAGTGCAGAAGCGATTTTGGTATGGGCTGAGAAGGTCCGCAGAAGTGGAGCTTGGTTCGCATTAGCGGGTCCGCAGGAGCCGAAATCGAGTCGCAGAAGCGGTTGTAGTGGGGGCATGACCTTTCCACAGAAGCGGACAAGAGCCCGCATAAGCGGACTCGCAGAAGCAAGCGGTGAGGCGCAGAAGCGGAAGGGCAGTCCATGGCGGGCTCCGCAGAAGCGGACGTGGGGACCGCAAGGGCGGTTCCGCTGGTGCGTTATCTGGACCGCAGAAGCGGTCGTGGCACTTAAGTGACTTCCGCAGAAGCAGAATAATTGCCGCAAAAGCGGTAACCGCAAAAGCGGTTTTTGTGCCACAGAAGCGAAAAGGCCTGGGCTGAACAATATTAAGTCCCCTTCACGAATTTTGAAGGAGAAAACATTTGGGGCTTCGGACTTGGGCGATTTTTGGGCGATTTTGAAGAGGGTTTCGAGAGTTTTCATTAGGTATGAATTCTTGATCTTAGATTATGTTATTATGGTGTAAAAACGTGGATTAACACTGAAAATCCAAGGGAATTAAGGTTAAAAATGGAGGTTAGGGCTTGAAATTTGAAAGAGTTTAAACTAGTGATTTGAGGGGTCAAATGGACTCCGATTTTGGTGAATTAGGTATGTATGGACTCGTGGCGAGATAAGGATCGTATTGATGTAAAATTTTTTGTATTTCGAGACGTTGGCCCAGGGCTCGAGTTTTGGTAATTTCGGGAATTGTGCCCGAATTTAATTATTTTCGATTGGGTATTGTTCCCTTAGCATATTGTGATGTATTCGCTCTGAATTTGGGCAAATTCATCGCACGAGGAGGCCTATTCGAGAGGCAAGGTCATAGCGAGCTAGACTTTTGGCCGTCTTGAGGTGAGTAATGATTTTAAATGATGTCCTGAGGGTTTGAAACCGCGGATTGCACAACATACTGCTATGTTGAGATGAGACACGCATTGTATGACGAGCGCGAGGTCATTTACTGTTGGGGATTGTGACTTGGTCCATCCCGGTTGATATTTTACCACTTATTTGATAAAGACTTGTTGTTTTTCACAATAATTTGGGCTTATTGCCATACTTGGGCTTCGTGCCAATTATTTGAAATCCTTTTTGAATTTCCATCACTATTTTTCCTCACTAATTGAAATATTATTTGAAATTATACTATTTCATAAACTCAGCTACATTTATACTCAACTTGAGATTTAAATGATATTTATAATGTTGTTTGAGCTGAGCACCATTGTTTTACTGATGCCCAAGGGGCTTATGATTATTTTCTGGACTGATTGAGGACGAAAGCCATATGTGAGGATATGTTGAGTGATGTGAGGAGTCTTCCAGGCCTCGAGTGTTATGTGAGGAGGCTTTCAGGCCTCGAGTGTGATGTGTGAAGGCTTTAAGGCCTTATGATATTGCGCTTGGGCTGTAGGAGCCCCTCCGGAGTCTGTACACACCCCCAATGAGCGCAGGGTACCCAGGTGAGTTGGGAGTGGGGCCGAGAAGCCGATGTCATGTTTTGTGTGTTGGGAGTGGGCCCGAGAGGCCGATGTTGTGTTTTGGTGAGTTGGGAGGGAGCCCGTGGGGCTGATACTGTTCTGAGAGTTTGTTATGGAGCCCGAGGGGCAAGTTTCTGATTATTCCTTACTTGTTGAAATTAATTGTCTTCACTGTTTTAAAAAAGATTTATCCGATACTCCACGGTTTATTGTATAATTGATTTTACTGCTTGAGATAGTGTTAATTGTGCCTTTATGAGATTTTATGCTTTCAGTCATTATTTATTCTCATTACTCACTGAGTTAGAGTACTCACTTTACTCCCTGCACCTCGTGTGTAGATGCAGGTATTGATCACCCGGTAGTGGGATATTAGATGATTGAAGGTATTACTATTGTAGCTGAGCAAGGTGACCGCCAGCGTTCGCGGCACCGGACATTGTCTTTAGAATTTCAAAATTTAATTTTGCATATTATTGGCCCTGTAGTTGTGTTCAGGTTTTCTTTAGATGCTCGTGACTTGTGACACCCCGGTCGGGTTATGTTGGGCTGTAAACACTGGTTATTATTATTGTCGTTAAGCTGTATTTATTTATTCATTTATCTTTAATAATTGTTAAGGAGACAATTTGGGTTAGTTGGCTGGCCTTGTCTTCACAAGAGGCGCCATCACGACCGGGTTAGGAAATTGGGTCGTGACAGTGAAGTGGTTATTAATATTTAGGTATCATATTAATTTTCATGTTTAATTACTAAATTCAAATAACATGAAAGTGTACATCAACGAAAAATTATTGTCAGACAACAAAAAAAATAATTATTATGTGTTAACAAATGGAATTCTCGCATAAGAATATTTTAATTAATAATATGTTTGTCAACTTTTTATATTTTTACTAAATAGATGTATATTTATCAAATATTTAACAAAGTAATATTGAAATAATATGTAAGTAACAAAAAACCCAAAAAATCCGAAAAACCCGATAAAACCGAACCAATCCAAACCGATATAGTTGGTCTGGTTTGGTTTTGATAAAGACCGAACCAACCCGGTCCATGTACACCCCTACCCGTGATCCTAGAATGGAGGTTGCTTCCATAGATTCTGTACCAGTTGTGCGTGTGTTTCGAGAGGTGTTTCCTACAGATTTGCCAGGGATGCCACCCGACAAAGATATCAACTTCTAGATTGACTTGGATCCGGGTACTCAACCCATTTCTATTCCACCATACTGTATGACCCCATCCGAGTTGAAGGAACTGAAGGAGCAGTTGCAAGATTTGCTTGATAAAGGATTCATTAGACTTAGTGTCTCTCCCCAGGGTGCGCCGTTGACAATATCAAATTTCGTACCAAACACCCCTTTATGAACATACAAAATTTTCTAAATACAATTGACTTAATACAAGATATAGTCATGCCAATGACATTTATGCTATTTTTTTGAGTTCAATCTGAATGGAAAATTTATTGGTACTTACAATTAGGGGTGTACATAGGTCGGGTTAGTTCGGATTTTACAATTATCAAACCAAACTAATTGTGTCGGATTATTAAATATAAAGACCAAACCAAACCAATAAAACTCGGATTTTTCGCTCTCGGTTTTTCTCGGGTTTTCTCGGATTTTCGGGGTTTTCGGGTTTTTTCGGATTTTTTTCCAGTAAAATCTTCGTAGAACAAAATATATAAATTGTGCTCAAAATATTTCTTTAATCCTAATAAGATACAACTATATAAAGTATTTTCTAAGAAAATAATATAAAATATGAGATGTATCATGACATTATCCTAAAATATTCAACAATAAAGACAATAAAATTATGTAATATAAATATTACTAATTAAAAAGTCATAATAGAATAAACATAATCTAAAAGTACTACGTCATGCTAAAATACGTAGACTAACAAGGGAGTAATAACATGACTAAACGCTAAAGAAAAAAATAAAAAATAGGTTATGCATTTTTATATAAATTATTGCAAAACAAAAAATAGATATTCAATACATTCTCGTTCGTAGTATTGAATTGAATGTCTTTTGTTAGCATTA
>MU722791.1:19564-45096 GCA_026770625.1 Nicotiana glauca
ATCAATTAGAATATTATCTTCTAATTATAATATTTTTTTTAATAATTTTATTCGAAAAATAAGTTTATGCCATCAATACTAGGTGATTATAATGTTCTAAATAAATTCAAGATTAAGGAAATATTTTATTTTCAAATTGCCGAGGGTCTATTGGAATAACATCTACCTCCGTACAGTAGAGGTAAGATATGTGTACATATTACTCTCATCAGATCCTACTATGTAGGATTACTTGGGATATTATTATTTTTCTTGTTGTTGTTATTTTTTTTTCTAATACTCGTCATAGATCTGGTGATCTCATGAAGTTTACCACTAAAAAAACCAAATATAAGTTAATATGCTTCGAGTTATTTAAATCTATCTTGAAATCAAAAAATATCTTGATCTCTTATATGTGTAAGAAATAATCAACTCTAAAAGATCCTTCATGATACTTTGTAGGTAATTATATGGCCAAATACATAACTGGGCCCTTAAACTTGGCCTTTTTTGTCACTTGGGCACTTAAACATAGAGTTGTTCCTATCAGACCCTTCAACTAAATCACATATGTGCCAATTAGACACTTTGTAGACCATCTCAGAAAAACATTTATAAAAATTATTGGATATGTAATTAGCTGCAGTTGTATATTTGATAGCTTTTAAGGCTTTCTTCTATGCTTATGAAACTTTACGGAACTAAAGTACGATTATAGGAGATACCATAAAAATTTTCATAAGCACTTTGTAGTGACATAATTGAGTGCTTATGAAACTTTACGGCACTTGTAAGCTACTAGAATAAAACTTTACAAACTAGAACGCACAAGTGGTTGATAGAAGTTGCATTTTGACATTAACAACTTTTAACAAAAATAGTACTTCAGCAAAAGAGCAAAGCTGTCAAATATACAAATGCAGCTATTTCATAAGCAAAGAAGAAAGCCTTAAAAGCTATCAAATATACAACTGCAGCTAATTACATATCCAATAATTTTTATAAAAGTTTTTCTCAGATGGTCTACAAAGTGTCTAATTGGCACATATGTGATTTAGTTGAAGGGTCTGATAGGAACAACTCTATGTTTAAGTGCCCAAGTGACAAAAAAAATCAAGTTTAAGGGTCCAGTTATGTATTTGACCTAATTATATTTTTATCAAATTATTTTTTCCTGTATATTATATCAAAAGTTTTTCTACATAGTAGCAGAAACAATTTTTCTGTTGTTGAACAGAAGTTACAAATTAGTAATAACTTAACATAAGATTGGACGGAGGGAGTATTAATTTCAAAATTAATCCTTATGCCGTTTTCGCATAATTTGACACTTAAATATACTTTATTGAAAGGTTCGAGAAATACAATCTATTTATCAAATACTAAAAGTCTAAAAGAAGTAAAATAAATTTATAAACACAAAGTGCTTCTTCAAAAATTATTTTACAAATGTTATGAAATAATAAAAGAAGAAGAAGAGTATTGTAGAGAAAAGTAGAGAGAGAATTCTTATTGATTTTGGGATGAATTATAATGTAATAGAACCCTTTATTTATAGGGAGAGTGTGACTTAGCCACCAAGTAATAAACCATAGAATCTCTCTAAATATAGACATTCACCTTAAATAGAATCATATTTATAACATTTCCCCTTGAATGTCTATTCAACAGATAATGTGTCTCGATAAAACTTTAACTAAAATAAAATCCAATGGGAAAAAAATTCTAGAAAAGGAAAAAGAGTACACATATCTAATAATACGCCTTTTGGTTGTCTCGTTAAAAACCTTGCAAGGAAAACCTAGTGGGACAAAACCTTGTAAGGGAAAAAGAGTACAACACGTATTAACTCCCCCTGATGAGAGTATCAATTCACATCCTTGAGCATTTGCATTCCAATCTTGTGCACCATCTTCAAAAGATCTTTGGTAGAGATTTGATGAACAAATCAGTCATATTAACTTGAATGGATATATTGCACCTTGAAATCCTCATTCTTGATAGATATATAATGTCTTCATATAATGTCGTGGAGTGGCTCTTCAATATCTCCATAGAGATTCTCACTATCATATTGTCATGCTTATAATTATAGCAAGATACATATATCCATAAATTGCACCGAGGATGTGGTACTTCAAGATCAAGAATTATATATGCTTCAGGCAACTTAATTCCTTCATGGATTGTCATATAAGTTAAGTCATATAAGCCATATAATAGACTTTAGATGCATATCAAGTTTTCATGTCATGCTAGACATATAAGATATTGAAAACTGATTGCACATACCATTGACTTATACTTTCAAGTGTTTGAACTGCAGGTCCAAAACGACATGTCTTTCATATGAAACCAATTCTATTCGAATTGTGTCTCTTTCATTTGGCCAATATTTTTGTGTATTTAAGCTACAGACTTAAGATACTCATCTATACTTAGCGCTATCATAGATGTAGTCGACAAACATTTTATATCAGTTTCAATTTATTTTCATAATGACATAACATAGAGATCTATTTATTCATATATTCAGGTACTTGAATCTCTCATGAGATATTATGAAGTGTTATATCATGTGATCTTCTAGATCACTTACCTCCTTTATTATGACCATTTTGATCATTTGCTCATCTTCTTTATCAAGAAGTTTATTTGAAACCGATTATCTATACGCTTTAAGCGTGCCATAGACTTTGTCCTTCTAGGACTTATTCTAATATGAGCATTTGCAGTGAGAATATAATTACTTTCTTTGGGTCAGCAAATGCGTACGGCATATGCTTTGCAATATACTGCAAATAAATTATCTTTTATGAACTTCAAGTTCATATTATCGTATTCGAGGATCTAGATATACAAATGATAATTCATTCCACGTAACTTTTTCTCAACTGTTTATCATGTCTCCCCCTCATGTTAGAAAAATTAACTTGCTTCCTCAATTTTGAAAATCTATCTTTGTGCGTTATGGTGTTAATCAAAATATACACCGCATATCAATAATAATAAGATGGAATTATTTGGTTTCTGACCATGAACCACAGGTGAGGGGAGAAAATAATATACTTTCGTATATAACGTATATCAAACTGATATACAAAACTTTGTTCTCATAAGCAATTGTTTAGCTATCAAGTGAAGGCACTCAATAAATTACTTTGCTAAACCAGCTGTGATGTAAACCAACTTATCAAGATGAACTTCTTGAATAGAAAATCTGGAATATGCTCTAAATTAAATTATTGAGCAAGTTGCCTCGCAAACACCATGTTGCGGGTTAATAAAAATCGCACATGTAACCATCTCATAGATGCATCTTATGTGGTATACATGGTAAGTGAATGAGCCCATATTCACCTTTGATATTTTCAGCATTCATGGGATTCAATCCCAATTTTAATTGGTCTATTAACTAATGAGAACAAGCAATGTGTAAGAGAATTCGTAAAGAACTTTCTAGTTCTTTAATATTTACCCATGTGAATTCTCTTTTATTTTTGCACATCATAGTTGAATTAACATGGCTAAACCAATTATGCCAATTGGATAAATTATCAATATTGATAAACTTCATGTTTACACCATGATGTGTGCAATTATGAATAAACTCCAAGTTTATTATGATATGGGTTTTTATATCAATAAATATCTACTTCATTGTGATATTCTTTTATTTATATAGTACAAATTGGAGAATAAAGCGGATAGCTTTTCACATATATATTACCCCGCTATAAGTTGTAGTAATAGAAAATATTAAATCTTTCCTTTATTTATAGTCTCAATATAATCAACCGCTTTCGCGTATACTTTGGAAACTGAATAAGTTTCTTTGAGACTTACTACAACACAATACCATATTGATAATCAATTGTGTTTCTCCAAAGTAGTAATAATTGGCTCTTCCGGAGCTCTTAATTAATTTGGTACTACCACATATTCATCAACATCCATATGGTGAATATCTCTTTTAAAGAGGAAGTTATACCATTATGGTTATGGTCAGAATTATATGCAAGATTTGTTTCTTGCATTACTGTTGTCTTTTAATAATCACAATGCCAAAATATTTTAGCATACAATAGGTACGTGATCAATGACTATTCATGCCATAATAATGACATTGATTTCTTATATCATCTCAAACCTCCTTCTAGAGGTGAATGCGGTATATTCACTACCACTAGCACGTTCATATTCTTTGAAAAATAAATATGTATTCATAAATCAGATGTTGTCATATTCACATCATGAATGGACCATAATCATCTATATGTGCTTTACAAAATCTCATGTCAAATTGATGACAAAAATCTTTCACAGAGTGAAGGATTATTTTGAGAATCCTTATTATTCTCATTATCACAATGATGACGATTATAATTTCGTCTATTGCCACGTCCACATCCATTGATACATTCATAGTAATAATTTTGTCTTCTTTCAGACTTATCACATACTGCTATCACATTCTCTTAAGGGGATGAAAATGGAGCAAATTCAATGGGATGAGTTTTCAATAGTTTGCCCACAATCATATATGAATTTGATCATGGAAAGGCATAGAAATTTTACCACTTCAGGTGGTTGTAATTTCTTACAAACTCCATTAGAGTTATAATTAAACTTTGTTGTCTTTGCTTGCATATAAAATCAAATTATAGAATTTCAAGAATTTAAAAGAGAAAAATAAAGTAAAATACTTACCTTAAATTTAAATTTTAATCATGAAGAAAGTTCATGGAACAATTGACAATCATTGTGCTCAATTCCAAAGCTTCTACTCAATTGGTTAGAGTCTCGTGCTGATAACGTGTTATGAAATAATAATAAAAGAAGAAGAAGAGTATTATACAGAAAAGTAGAGAGAGACTTCTTATTGATTTTGGAATGAATTACAATGTAATATAACTCTTTATTTATAGGAAGATGATGACTTAGCCACCAAGTAATAAACCATAAAATCTCTCTAAATATAGAAATTCACCTTAAATATAATCATATTTATAACAATAAATTATTTTTAAGCAGTATTTTAGGGGGCCACAAAATTATGGGGCGTGCTTTAGCTGCTTGCTTTACCCTCTAGCCGCCTACACGCACACGTGGCAGAATTATTACTCCAAATGAAAGACACGGTACCGTATTTTCTGAAGTATGTATAACTTACACCCTAACAAATGCATGGAAGAATTAATCAAGGCTAACTGTCCATTTTTCAAGTAATTAGTAAATATATGTGACAGGTATCACGATTCTAAATCTAGTACTCATATTTTATACTAGTAGTTAATATTGTATGGGGTCGAATTTGACTGATCACGCCCACAAGCAAGTATGACCAACCATATATGCACACAATTCCGGCTGAAGAGACGACCCAAGGACAATACAAAGGACGACCTCGCAACCACGTCGGTCCCTCTATAGCATGTATTTTATATTTATCCTTTTGACAGTTAAAATAGAGCCCCTCCGCTAAATAAGGGGGGTCTCAGTTGTGTAAATGGCATTGGATGATTTATGATAATACAAAATCTCTCTCTAACATTATACTGCTCTCTCATCTCTCTTGAATTTCAGCTCTCATATCTCTAATATTATTATCCTCTCCCATTCACTAACGAGTATCACCATTGCTTAGATCAATTCCAAAGATCATCCTAGGGTCTATTATCTTCGATTACGATTTACCTCTTCAACTATATTGATTGATTTGCTCAAAAAGTATTGTTTAACTTTTGAGTCAAACAATTTGGCGCCGTCTGTGGCAATTTCGGTAATCGAAATCGTAGTTCACATCTAGGATATCAAGAACAATGATCACTATCCTTCAAATTCCGTAGAACTAACAAATGGTAGATAAAGAATCAAGGCTGAAGATGATAGAAGATGTCAACCAACCTTATAGGCCCCCTCAACGAGGCCGGTAGAGAAAATGCTGCGAACGCGACACCAAGCAACATCCCAGAGGAGGGGTTTCACCCTCTTTGCTCGAAGATCTAACGATCTTGCGTGAAAAAGGAGCTTCAACATTCGCAGTAAAAGAAACGCCTCCAGTATTCAAGAAGATATTGAAGGAATGGTTGACGAACACTCTGAGTTTCATTCTCGAGAAACCATCTCAGGGAAACCTTAAAGACTCATCAACGACAGAAATTGCGGCTGCCGCCGGTGGACCAAGCGATATACGGGCAAGCAGCGCTCACACCGACACCAATGCAAGCGATAATGCACTCGCAACCATTCTTAAGAAAATGGAAGAAATGGAGAACGAGAACAAAGGCCTTCGTGATCAAATGAAGGAGTACCAGGAAAGGGTAGACAAAATACCCGGAGCCCCTAAGCTACTGCCAAAACGCGACGTGGGAAGATTCGTCGAGCAACCGTATAGCGAAGAAGCTGCACTTCATTCAATCCCTAAAACCTTCAATATGCCCCCATACCTGAGAATATATGATGGGACCATAGATCCGGAAGATCACCTAGTCCATTATGTAACAGCTGTAAAAGGCAATGACTTAACGAAAAAATAGGTACCATCCGTATTGCTGAAGAAGTTTGGTGAAACTTTAACGGGAGGGGCGCTAACATGGTACTCCTAGCTACTAGCCAGAGCAATATCAACGTTCAAAGAAATGGCGGATAAATTCGCCACCGCCCATGCAGGAGCAAATAAGGGTGAAGCAAGAGTCAACGATATCTTTGCAATCAGGCAGACAACGAGCGAAGGGCGCAGGGACTTCCTGGCACGATTCAACAGGATAAGAATGTGCTTGCTGAATGTATCAGAAGGTATGGCGATCGCCACTTTTCAAAACGGGCTAAACAGAGATGGGTGAAAAGAAACCAAGAAGCTTCTTAGTCGACTCATGAAGTATCTCCCCACTACGTAGGAAGATATCCACAACGCCTACTGCGCAGAGGTAAGGGAACACAATGACGACTTAACGGTCCAACCCAACGGTTATCAGTGTAGTCAGAAATCATGAGGGATCGACGCAATGACGGGCGACGAGATCCACTCCCCCGATTCGCCATAGAAAGGCATCAACCCTACGTTAGAGCTCCCAATCCGCCTCCACCAAGACATCCAGACACCTTGCAGCGACATGCCGCCCTGCTTCGGAATGAGAGAGGTAGGCCTCCACTATTATCCGCTCATAACTTTTGTGTCTCACCTTCAGAAATAGTGTACACACTGGAAAAGCTAGACATAAAGGTACAATGGCCGCAGAAAATGAAATCTGATCCTAGCGCAAGGAAGTCAAACGTCCTATGCAAATTCCATCAGGAAAGGGGACACAGGACCGAAGATTGAATAGGTCTATGACAAGAAGTAGTCAGAATGCTGAACCATTCTGACTACAGATACCTGAAGGAGCTTCTCATCGACAAAGGGAGAGCCAACTTCGACAGGAGACGTGATCAATCCCAAGGACCGCCAAAGCCACCATCCCCAGCACGAACCACACAGATGATCATCGGTGGCGGTGATGACTCGATGATCAACCACGTAAAATTCACTACCACAAACAAGTTAAAACGCACGATCGCTCATGAACGGTATTATGACTTCGAAGATAATATCACCTTCGATAAGTCTAATGCCGACTGTTTGTCTTTCCCTCATTATGACGCTTTAGTTATAACTTTACGCATTGCTGATACTGATGTAAAAAGAATCATGGTAGACGACGGAAGCGGCACGTGTATTATCCACCTGAGGGTTCTCATGCAAATGAGGCTCGAAGATAAGGTAATACCGCATTGCATAACACTGACAGGTTTTAACAATGCAGTAGAGCGTACCTCCCGAGAAATATCATTGCCAGTCCTGGTGGGAGGAGTCATGCTGGAAACCACATTCCACATCATGAACCAGGAAACAGCTTACAACGTCATCATAGGACGTCCATGGATACATGCCATGCAAGCCATCCCCTCGAGTCTCTATCAGGTAATCAAGTTTCCCACCCTATAGGGAATATTCAGTATCTGGGGTGAACCAAGCACCGCCCAAGAATATTACCGAATCGCCCAAGATTGCACTCATACCAAGCAACTAAAAAGAGCAAGCGTGAAAGCATAGCAATCAGCCATGTCGGGGGCTAAAATCAACCCGACAACAGAGGGCATTAGGGACCCGGATGTCGTAGAAGTTTGTAAAGCGACAAACGAAGACCTCGACCCTGTCGTGCTAGACGATACCGACAGTTAGAAAAGAGGCATAACCTCTCCGACCCAGGTAAGTACCATGAATTCTTAACTAACCATGCAGGCTTGTTCGCCTTCTCTCATTCAGATATGACGGGGATCCCAAAAGACATCGCCAATCAAAAACTGAATGTCGACCCACTCTATCCGCCCATACGGTAGATCAAGAGGAAATTCAACGCCGCGATCAACGAGGTAGTCAGTGAAGAAGTAGATAAACTACTAGCCAACGGTTCCATCCGAGAATCGAAATACCCCCAATGGGTCGCCAATGTAGTCATGGTCAAAAAGAAAAGCGGGAAATGGAGAATGTGCGTAGACTTCACCGACCTGAACAAGGCATGCCCAAAGGACTCCTTCCCACTGCCCCACATCGATCAGCTGATAGACGCAACATCCGGACACAAGCTGTTAAGTTTCTTGGACGGATACTCTAGCTACAATCAGATCTTGATGGCCAAAAAGGACCAAGAGAAGACAACTTTTATTACCCACCAAGGGACATACTGCTATAAGGTGATGCCCTTCGGGCTCAAAAATGCGAGTGCAACATACCAGAGGTTGGTCACCAAGATGTTCAAAGAGAAGCTCGGCAAGACAATGTAGGTCTACATTGACGACATGCTAGTAAAGTCGGCAAAACAAGAGGATCATATTGACCGTTTAAAGCAAGCCTTCGAGATACTAAGATAGTACGGAATGAAGCTGAACACAGAAAAATGCACCTTTGGCGTGGCTTCAGGAAAATTCCTAGGTTTTCTCGTATCGCAGCGAGGTATCGAAGTCAACTCGGACCAGATCAAGGCCATAGACACGATACCCGAGATTTTAAATAGCAAGAAGTAGGTACAGAAACTAATAGGGCGAATATCTGCTTTATCTAGGTTCATCTTGCGATCCTCGGACAGATGCCACAAATTCTTCAGTGTGCTGAGTAAAGATCGAGGGCTGCAATGGAACGAGGAATGCATTGAAGCACTAAGAAAATTGAAGGAATATCTATCTTCGCCACCTTTGCCCGTCAAAGCAGATCCAGGCGAGTCCCTACTCGTGTACCTGCCAGTGTCCGAAGTCGCTGTCTACGCCGTCCTAGTTCGCGAAAATAAAAGTACGCAATCCCCTATTTACTATATCAGCAAAACTTTAATAGATGCCGAAAAGAGGTACCCGCACCTCGAAAAGCTGGCTTTGGCATTAGTCGTAGCTTCACGAAAGCTTAAACCCTATTTTCAATGCCATCTCATAAAAATAATAATGACCTTCCCCCTAAGGGGCATCCTACATAAACCCGAGCTCTCGGGTAGGCTCACCAAATGGGCCATAGAGCTCAGTGAGCATGACATAACCAATCACCCAAGAACTGCCATCAAGTCACAGGTACTTGCCGACTTTGTCTCCGACTTCAGCACGGGGATATTGCCAGAGGTGGAACAAGAGTCCCTCCGCGCCTCCGCCTACACCGACCTCTGGACCCTCTACAATGACGGCGTTGCGAATGCCTCGGGATCGGAACTGGGACTCGTCCTCGAAGTCCCCGTGGGAGAAGTAATTGCCAGTCCATACGATGCCCGAGATGAATAACAACGAGGCCGACTATGAGGCTGTGATTGCAGGCATGAATCTATCCATCAAATACGGAGCCCGTCGGCTCATCCTCCATTGCGACTCTCAACTAGTAGTGAACCAAGTCGCCGGAACATACCAAATCAAAGAACAAAGGCTACAAAAATACCAGTCAAAAATCCATAAGCTGATGCCGGAGTTTGATGAATGTCGCTTCGAGCAAATTCTAGGGGACAAAACGTCAAAGCAGATAGCCTAGCGAAGCTGGCCGCGGCCACAAAAAATATCAACAAAGAAAACGTGTTCACTCTCCTCCATTCAGCCGTCGACCTCGTCGAGGTACTCTCTTTAAACTTGACTTGGGACTGGCGCAACCATTTTGTATCCTACCTGCAGGACGGGACACTCCCATGCGACAAAAATTAGGCCAAGAAACTTCGAGTACAAGTGGCTCGGTACAGCCTGATAAATCACGATCTCTACAAGAGAACGTTCGGCGGTCCCCTTGCTAAATGTATCGGGCCACATCAGATGAGGTAAGTATTAGAAGAAGTGCATGAAGGCCATTGTGGCACCCATATAGGGAACCGCGCCCTTGTCTGATGCCTCATACACGCCGGCTACTATTGGCCCACCATGAAGAAAGAGGCAGCAAATTATGTCCAAAAATGTGAACAATGCCAAAAGTACGCCCCCATGATACACCAGGCAGGGGATCTCCTCCATTCAGTCACCTTGCCATGGCCATTCATAAAATGGGGGATGGATATAGTTGGCCTTCTACCGGCAGGACGAGGAAAGGTACGCTTTCTGTTGGTTTTAACTGATTATTTTTATAATTGGGTGGAATCAGGTGCGTACGCACAAATACGCGAGCAAGAGGTAATCGCATTCATATGGAAAAATATCATATGCCATTTCGGCATCCCCAAAGAAATCAGCTGCGATAATAGGCCTCGGTTTATCGGCAAAAAGACAACCGAATTCTTCGCGAAATGGCACATCAAGTGGATACTCTCCACCCCATATCACCCCGCCGCTAACGACCAAGCCGAGTTTTCCAACAAAACAACATTGAACATACTGAAAAAGAAGCTCGAAGAAGCCAAGGGGCTGTGGCCCGAATTACTACCCGAAGTATTATGGGCATACCGGACTACACCCAAATCCAGCATGGGAGAAACACCATGCTCACTGGTCTACGGGACTGATGTCGTCATACCCGTCGAGATTGGAGAACCAAGTTTGAGATACTCCCACACTAGTGGAGCGGACAACGACGACAGAAGGTTACAAGACCTAGACGAAGCCGAAGAACGAAGAGACATAGCCCATATGAGAATGGCCTCCCAAAAATAGCAGGCAGAAAGATATTACAACAAAAAAGCCAGGGTAAGACCGCTCAGAGTCGGCGAGTACGTCCTCAAAGCCAAAACATTGGCATCGAAAGACCCGAATGAGGTAAAATTGTGAACCAACTGGGACGGACCATACAAAATCACAACAACGGCTAACAAAGGAGCATTCCAATTAGAAACAATGGAGGGAAAAACACTCCAAAACAACTGGAATGTCGCCCCCCCAAACACTTCCACTTCTTAAAAGGCATCTCCCTAGTCGTACTCTTTTTTCCCGCTCCGAGTTTTATCCCAATTGGGTTTTCTCGGAGGGGTTTTTAACGAGGCGGCAAAGGGGATACCCGGTGGTATCAAAGTGCAAATTCATCACATCAACCAGTCGACACAGCCTCCAGGCCAATATGATGAAGGGACTACACTAATCGTTTACCGTCATATGAACAAGAATTTCTCCATTGCATGAACAATAATTTCACCATTTGTATGAACAGACTTTCTCCATTATATGAATAGAATTTCTCCATTGTATAAACAGAATCACTCCGTTCTACGAATAGGTCTCCACTAAGCAAACACCCCAATGGCTAAGGCCATCAAACATCGGGTTCGACATCGTTCGACTACGACAGATACTACTTCGACGACAGCCGAAGTAACATCCTAATGACTGAGGCAAACGATAGTAGTTTGACTTTGCTCGAACCACTACGGATACTACTTCGACTACAGCCGAAGTAACATTTTAATGGCTAAGGCCATCGACATTGGTTCGACCTCGTTTAAACCACGACGGATACTACTTCGACGACAGCCGAAGTAATATCCTAATAGCTAAGGCCATCGACATTGGTTCGACCTCGTTCAAACCACGACGGATACTACTTCGACGACAGCCGAAGTAACATCCTAATGGCTAAGGCCATCGATGTTGGTTCGACCTCATTCAAACTACGACGAATACTACTTCGATGACGGCCGAAGTAACATCCTAATGGCTAAGGCCATCGACATTGGTTCGACCTCGTTCAAACCACGACGGATACTACTTCGACGACAGCCGAAGTAACATCCTAATGGCTAAGGCCAAACATAGTAGTTCGACTTCACTCGAACCACAACAGATACTACTTCGACGACAGCCGAAGTAACATCCTAATGGCTAAGGCCATCGATATTGGTTCGAGCTCGTTCAAACCACGACGGATACTACTTCGACGATAGGCGAAGTAACATATCAATGGCTAAGGCCATCAACATTGGTTCGACCTTGTTCAAACCATGACGGATACTATTTCGACGACAGTCGAAGTAATATCCTAACGGCTAAGGACAATGATAGTAGTTTGACTTCGCTCGAACCAAGACGGATACTACTTTGACGACAGACGAAGTAACATCCTAATGGCTAAGGCCATCGACATTGGTTCGACCTCATTCAAACCACGACAAATACTACTTCGACGATAGCCGAAGTAACGTCCTAATGGCTAAGGCCATCGACATTGATTCGACCTCGTTCAAACCATGACGGATACTACTTCGACGACAGCCGAAGTAACATCCTAATAGCTAAGGCCATCGACATTGGCTCGACCTCGTTCAAACCACGACGGATACTACTTCAACGACAGCAAAAGTAACATCCTAATGGCTAAGGCCATCAATATTGGTCCGACCTCGTTCGAGCCACGGCAGGTACTACTTCGACGACAATCTAAGTAACATCCTTATGATTAAGGACATCAATATCAAGTTGACCCCGTTCGAACCGCGGCATGACAATTCGACGAACGAAAAAAGAATCTCTACGGAGGCTAAGCATTATGACAAACAGACAAAGCAGTAAAGGTAAAAGTTATATTATAACCAAAAAATCATGTTTACATTCGCCCCCGCGGACGGGTTACGATGCACTATACAAACCCAAAAATATACATGAGTTCAAGATTGCCCGTCACCCCCGAATGGTAAACATCATCATACCAGGGGTCGGAGTCAAGTTAGTTAACATCTTCAAAAATGAGCCCCTCCCCATCAAGAGAGTCGAGATCATAACCTCAAACCTCATGAGTGGTACGAGCCTCGTCCCTACGATCCTGGACTTCTTCCCCAGTCGCTCGACCCACAACATAAAACTCGTTATAAACATCGAGCTTGGCCTCCACAAAAATCCACATCTCATACGCATTACGACACGCAATCTGATCAGGAGAGGGGCGAGAAGTAAAAAGCCTTGAAAGCCTGTTGATCTCCGCCACCTTGGCATCGAGTTCAGCAGTCATCTCCGCCACCCTCCATTGTAGATCGACATTCTCCGCTGCCATTCTACGGCTCAATTCGAGCTCGTCATCTTTTGACCTGAGGAGCTCCTCCAACTCACTGTTGCGGGCTACGGCCTTCATCAGCTCGCTTTCCGCCTCCTCCAGCTCAGCTTCTCTACGTTCCGACTGGGACTACCCCCGATCGGCTTTCGCTCGATACTTAGAGCGGTACCTCTAATACTTCTTTAACATCTTCTTGAAGAGGGCAGTCCATTTCTGCTCGCAGCGTCCCCTCTCCACCTCCAAGATAAGGGTCTGTAAGAGAAAAGAAAAAGCGGAAGTAAGTAC
This sequence comes from Nicotiana glauca, assembly GCA_026770625.1. Taxonomy (NCBI): domain Eukaryota; kingdom Viridiplantae; phylum Streptophyta; class Magnoliopsida; order Solanales; family Solanaceae; genus Nicotiana; species Nicotiana glauca. The sequence goes on from MU722791.1 coordinate 33,297, forward strand.
ATCTTAAGCCAGTCTGGCGATATACGGAAGGGATAAATGGAATAAGGAATACCTGCAAAGCCATGCCTGAAACCCTATGGGACAGCTCAGCGTCACCCACTGCACTGAGCGCCTTGCTCTCGGGGGCGGCACACAATAGGGTAAGGGCCAAAGCAGACCGCTCACTATTCGACAGCAAATTGTAAGTTGTTGGAATAGTAATACGACAGTCGGAGCCATCCACCGTCATCTCCACGTGGGTGAGACCACCCACAAATTCGTCGACATCTCCTTGAGCATTGTCGGAGCCTGACTCTTCCTCTTCATCACCAGGCTCCTCGACGTTGGTCGATGACCCTCCCTCAATGGCATGCATGGAGCCGACGCTTGGAACAGCACCCCTCTATTGAGATGACCTCCCCGAGAGAATGGCGTCGGCCATGAACGAAGGCATGTGCGTTGGTCGAGGCACCTGACTCCCCCTAGCTTCAGTTGCCACTGCCTTGCCTTTCTCGAGCCTCCTCCGTTTTCTCTCTAGCGGCTCCTCGCCATCGAAGGGTTCACCCGCGGATTGAGAAGCCGGCGCCAACATTGTCGGCTCCCACATAACCATGGTCATGGAGGTAGCCCCCTGTAAAGGGGCCAGAGAAAGATCCCTTTGGACAGACTCAACCAATATGACGTGAGCATCCGAAGCGACATCGGTTCATTTGGAAATCGGGACTGTCGTCTTCTTCCTCGAAGCGCCTCAACCTATCGCCATAAGAAAAATAAGGGGGTAAGTAAGGGGAGTAGCAAACTCTACACGGCAAAAATCCGGAAATCTACCTGAAGAGACTTTGCGGCCATATCGCTGCATAAAGGCAGGCCAAGTACGGGTCTCTTCCGTGTGAGGTAACAGGCCGGCGACCCATCTCCTGAGGTTGGCAACGGGCCGGGGTGGATGAGCCATAGCTGCAGTATAAAAGTCAGTATTGCGATGGTCACAAACGACAAAGAATGTAACGAATTGAGATACTTACGTTTTGAATTCCACCTCTCCGGAAAACTGACGGGGTTGGAGACCAAGTGCTCGATCTTAATAAAACAATATCTACACAAAAACCTACGACTCGCCCGATCGTCGGTCTTGACCACTAACCCCCTCGTACCACAGCCTCGTAGGTGTACCATGGTTCCCCTCAGATAGCAGGCACTGAATAGTTGCAAGAGATGATGGACTGTGACTTCACATTCGGCCAACTACGCATACTTAGTCAGCAGCCGAAGCACCTTCAGAGTATACTGTGTAAGTTGAGCCCGACAGACGTTGTAAAACCGACAAAACTCCTCCGCCAAGGGAAAGAGGGGAATGTTGTAACCAATCAAGAATGGATATTTGTAAAAAGCGCAATATCCCGGCCTGTGAACTTCCACGTAATCCTCCCCAGCCGGGATCATCTCTATGTGTACTGGTATTCTGTACTTAACACAGAGGTCATCACGACTTGGAAGACTCCGGAACCAGAACAAGGGAATCCTTATTAAAGTCACTCCGGGAAAGAGTGCGTTCTGGCAGCAGTGCCTCCACGGTAAGAGGACTCATATCTTCTTCCTCCTCCGCCCCTCCGCTAACAGAAGGCAGTGATGCGTTCAACGGAGTGGCTACCGGGATCCTCTCATTACCTCGGCGAGGTTTGGGCATGATCGCGATGAAGAAAGAGTTATGCACAATACAGTTAAGGAAGATTCTCGATCAGGAGGAACACACCGGGAGAGGGAATTGTGCACAGAAAGGATGGGGTGTAAATGATCAAAAATTTGGGTCAAGTTAAACCCTTCCCCTATTTATAAGTATTGGGAAGCGCCAGAATCGAAGTAGCAGAATCCGAACTAGCACGTGAAACCAAGCGCCGGAGCTGTTGATTGCCTACCTCGAGGATACGCGCAATGATGACGTCTGCAGACGCTGATGTCACATTGGGAAAGGCGTCGCATTTTGACGATCTGACAGTCATGATGACTGCCTATTATATGTCATATCACATTCCATTGATAGGGTCAAACTCTCCCAAAAAAAAGGTTTTAATTCCGCCTGTCGAGGACGCACCTCGTTGCGTCCCCGACGAGCGGAGGGACTAACTGTATGGGGTCGAATTTGACTGATCACGTCCACAAGAAAGAACGACCAACCATATATGCACAAGTCCGGCTTAAAAGACGACCCAAGGACAGCATAAAGGACGACCTCGCAACCATGTCGGTCCCTCTATAGCATGTATTTTATCTTTATCCTTTTGGCAGTTAAAATGGGGCCCCTCCGCTATATAAGGGGGTCTCAATTGTGTAAATGGCATTGGATGATTTATTGTCACGACCCCAACCCGATCGTGATGGCGCCCAGTACAGTACTAGGCAAGCCCGACCATTACTCAACACTTAACCCAATTTATCAAAATAGCGAAAAGAAATATCAATTAAGTCAAGATCAAAAGTGCTGAAGAATTTAACAAAATACACAATTTAGTCCCACTAGGACCCGGTGTCACAAATCTAAGCCTCTAGAATACAGAATGTCATCCTAATACATAGTATATCTGAAGTCTAAAAATGCGGAAATAAAAGGATAGGATAGAAGGGAGAAGATCAATGGCTGTGAACGCCGTGCAGCTACCTCGATGCTCCCGATAAGCTCAATATGCTGAACTGCTGGATCTACTCAGCCTGATACTGCCCTGGATCTGCACACAAGGTGCAGGGAGTAAAGTGAGTACTCCGACCCAGTGAGTAATAAAAGAAAATAAAGTCCGAAGATATGAAAAACACAGAAATACACGAAGTAAGCTAAAATCCGATAACACAACAATGCATAAAACTTAACAGCTGAACAACAATGAAAGGTGCAAATGCATGGATTCTATGCAATGCATATGATGGTACATTCCAGTACCCACTGCGGCGTGCAGTCCGAGCCAACCATGCATATGATGTATCGTCGACGGCGCTCACTGGGGGTGTGTACAGACTCCGGAGGGGCTCCTACAGCCCAAGCGCAATAACAAGCCATCATGTGGCATCAAATCCAGGCCCTTAGCCTCATATCAATATTAGTATCATCAACCAGGCCCTTGGCCTCCATATCCATGTATCACTGTTGCGGCGTGCAGCCCGAGCCAACCATGCATCAGTCCAGAAAATCATCATAAGCCCCTTGGGCATTTATAAAACAGTAGTTCTCAGCCCGAAATATCCTTTAAAATGTCATTTGAGTTTTCAAAACTTAGAAATATGGCTGAGTTTGCAAAACAGTGTTAAAAGCTTTGGACTGAATCCAAATGATATGCAAATGCATGCATGAACAGAGATATCAATCCCCGAAGGGTTCTACAAGTCGGCACGAGGCCCCAAACATGGCAACAAGCCCAATGAATGTCAATAAGGTATGTGTATCAATCACCAATATAATAGGAATATCACTCGGGATGGACCAAGTCACAATCCCCAATAGTAACCGACCCCGCACTCGTCATGGAGTGCGTGTCACGCCTCAATATAGCGTTACGTTGTGAAAGTCCGAGGTTTCAAACCCTCAGAACAGCATTTACAAGCATTACTCACCTCTAGCTCGCTATGCCCTTGCCTCTCAAATTGGCCTCCTCGTGCGACGAATCTGCCAAAAATCACACAAACATCGATGAAGTTCGATTTCTAAAAGACGGGGTTGTAACCCATATATATCTGAAATTCGTCCCTTAATGCTACTACAATGATCCAATACAGTTATGTAACTTCAATCTACAATACAACATTCAATAGGGCCAATATTGGTAATAAACTCCATAACTTATGCCATTTAGGCATATTATCAAACACCTTGTAGGCATAGATATTTACACCTCCTAACTGTAGTATTAGTTCATCCAACTATCACCATTAACCAACAAATTCACTCCACCATCATTCCTAACCAATTTATAACTTCCAACAACATATGTATGACCATTCATTCATACCCAACCATCAACCTCCTTAATTAAACCATTTCACAATCTCTACAACCAACACAACCTAGGTTAGGCACTTATGGTTTTCCATCATCATCCCATGAGTTCTAATGTATATATCATACATAAATAATCACCATAGAGTAGTTAAAGATGATAGACAAACCTCTCATAGACCAAATCTTGAAAGACAACTTTGGGGTGTTCTTGAGATTTTGAAGAAATCCTATGAAATCCAATCAAAATCATGTTGTAACTAGTGATTGAGAAGTGAAATCACCATGAAAACACACTTAAAAGCTTACCTTAGGAGTGCAATTGGATGCCTTGGTCGAATTGGGGGTGTTGGGGAAGCCCTAGGCTTGAGAAATGACTCAAGTTCTGTCATTTCCCGTCCTTAGGCACTTAAAAATGCTCTAGGCGTGCGAACTTTCGCATAGTTCGCGCGTTGTTCGCGCGTCGAGGCAGAATACTCAGCAAAAACGCGCGAACTTTCGCGCACTCTTCGCGCGAGTGACACCTGACCAGTAAAATGGTCATAACTTCCTGTATACACCTCCAAATGACAAACGGTTTATTGAGTTGAAAGCTAGACTCAAAGGGCTTTAATTTGATAGGTTGTGAATCACCCAACTTCTTATATAACGGGAGATATGGTCGTTTAAAGTGAGGTCTTGTGCGCATTCATTTACAACTTTCGTCTATTATTAAATTTTCCAACTTCAAAAGTTCCGTTAACCATCCGAAATCACCCCGAGGCCCCCGGGTCCTCAACCAAAAATACCAACACCTCCTAAAACATCATACAAACTTGTTCGATTCATCAAAATGCATCAAACAACACCAAGACCATCAAATTACATCGAATTCAAGCCTAAGTTCTTCTAAAACTTCCAAAACACGCATTTGATCAAAAACCCAACCAAACCACGTCCGAATGACCTGAAATTTTGTACACATATCCCAAATCACCTAACAAAGCTACAGCAACTCTTGGAATTTCATTCCGACCCTCGGATCAAAATCTCACCTATCAACCGGAATTCGCCAAAATGCTAACTTCGCCAATTGAAGCCTAATTCTACACCGGGCCTCCAAAATCACTTCCGATCACATTCCTAAGTCACAAATCATATCCCGAAGCTAACCGAATTATCGGAATTCATGTCCGAGCCCTCTAACACATAAGTCAACATCCGGTTGACTTTTTCAAACTAAGCCTTCCTTAAAGAGACTAATTGTCCCATTTCCTACCAAACTCGATCTGAATCATCTCAATTCACCAAGTACATATATTGAAAGATGAAGAAGCATATAACGGGGAAAAAGGAACGGAAATACATGAGACGACGGGTCGGGTCGTCACATCCTCCCCAACTAAAACAAACGCTCGTCCTCGAGCGGGTCAAGAAACATACCTGGAGTCTCAAATAGGTGCGGGTATCTGCTTCGCATCTCCTGCTCGGTCTCCCAAGTAGCCTCCTCCATGGGCTGACCTCTCCACTGTACTTTCACTGACGCTGTATCTTTTGATATCAATTTTCGAATCTGTCGACCCAAAATAGCCACTGGCTCCACGTCATAAGTCAAATCTTCATCTAACTGCACTGTACTGAAATCCAAAACATGAGACGGGTCCCCAACATACTTCCGGAGCATAGAAACATGGGATACCGGATGAACACCTGACAAACTAGGTGCCAAAGCAAGCATATAGGCTACCTCTCCAACCTTCCTAAGTATTTCAAAAGGTCCAATAAATCGCGGGCTTAGCTTTCCTTTCTTTCCAAATCTCATAACACCCTTCATGGGCGAAACCTTCAGCAAAACCTTCTAACCCATCATGTACGATACATCTCGAGCCTTCCGGTCCCCATAACTCTTCTGGCGTGATTGAGCTGTGCGAAGTCTCTCCTGAATCACCTTCACTTTCTCTAAGGCAACCTGGACCAAATCTGTCCCCAACAACCTAGCCTCGCCGGGCTCGAACCAACCAACTCGAGATCTATACTGCCTCCCATACAAGGCCTCATACAGTGCCATTTGTATACTGGACCAATAGCTGTTGTTGTAGCAAAACTCTTCAAGTGGCAGAAACTCATCCCAAGAACCTCCGAAATCAATCACAAAGGCACACAACATATCCTCCAATATCTGAATAGTACGCTCGGACTGTCCGTCTGTCTGAGGATGAAATTCTAAACTCAGCTCCACCCGAGTACCCAACTCGTGTTGAAAGGTCCTCCAAAACTGAGAAGTGAACTGAGTACCTCTATCCGAAATAATAGAAACTGGAACACCATGCAATCAGAGAATCTCACGGATAAAGATCCCTGCCAGCCGCTCCGAAGAATATGTACTACACACTGGAATGAAATGCGCGGACTTGGTCAGCCGATCCACAATGACCCAAATCGAATCGAACTTCTTCAAAGTCCGAGGAAGACCACTCATGAAATCCATAGTAACTCTGTCCCATTTCCACACAGGAATAACCATCTGCTGAAGCCAACCGCCCGGTCTCTGATGCTCATATTTCACCTGCTCACAGTTGAGACACCGAGCCACAAATTCCACAATGTCTTTCTTCATTCTCCTCCACCAGTAATGCTGTCTCAAGTCCTGATACATCTTCGCGACACCCGGATGGATGGAATATCGCGAGCTGTGGGCCTCCTCAAGAATTAGATCTCTAAGCCCATCCACATTGGGCACACAAATCCGGCCCTTCATCCTCAATACACCATCATCACCAACAGTCACATCTCTAGCATCCCCATGCTGGACCCGATCTCTAAAATCAAGTAAATGTGGGACATCATACTGGTGCTCTCTGATGCTATCATATAATGAAGACCGAGAAAGCACGCTCGCCAACACTCGGCTAGGCTCTAAAATATCTAACCGCACCAACCGATTGGCCAAAGACTGAACATTAACTGAAAGGGGCCTCTCCCCAACTGGAATGTACGCCAAACTCCCCATACTGACTGCCTTTCGGCTCAAAGCATCGGCCATTACATTGGCCTTTCCCGGATGATACAGAATAGTAATATCATAGTCTTTAAGCAACTCAAGCCATCTCCGCTGCCTCAAATTAAGATCCTTTTGTTTAGACAAATGCTGAAGACTCCGATGATCAGTGAATACCTCACAAGATACGCCATATAAGTAGTGCCTCCAAATCTTCAAAGCATGAACTATAGCAGCCAACTCTAAATCATGAACATGGTAGTTCTTCTCATGGGGCTTCAACTGACGAGAAGCATAAGCAATCACTCTACCCTCCTACATCAATACACAGCCGATCCCGACTCTCGAAGTATCACAATAAATGGTGTAAGAACCTAAAGCTGATGGCAGTACCAATACTGGAGTTGTGGTCAAAGCTGTCTTGAGCTTTTGAAAGCTCTCCTCACACTCGTCCGACCATACAAATGGAGCACCCTTCTGAGTCAACTTGGTCAAGGGCGATTCAATGGATAAAAATCCCTGAACAAACCGTCGATAATAGCCTACTAACCCAAGAAAACTCCGGATCTATGTGGCTGAGGACGGTCTAGACCAACTCTGCACTGCTTCTATCTTCCTTGGATCAACCTGAATACCATCGCTGGACACTATGTGTTCTAAGAATGCCACTGAACTTAGCCAAAACTCACACTTGGAGAATTTTGCATAAAGTTTCTCCTCCCTTAATCTCTGCAACACTACACGCTAATGCTGGGCGTGCTCTTCCTAGCTACACGAGTACACCAGAATATCATCAATGAATACAATAACAAATGAATCCAGGTACGGCCGAAATATACTGTTCATTAGATACATGAACGTTGCTGGGGCATTGGTCAGCCCAAAGGACATAACCAGAAACTCATAGTGACCATATCGTGTCCGGAAAGCAGTCTTAAGAATATCCGACTCCCTGATCTTCAACTGGTGATAGCTCGAACGGAGGTCAATCTTAGAAAACACCCTCGCTCCCTGAAGCTAATCAAATAAGTCATCAATGCGAGGCAAAAGATACTTGTTCTTCACTGTTACCTTATTTAACTGCCTGTAGTCAATGCACATTCTCATTGTGCCGTCTTTATTCTTTACAAATGAAACAGGTGCGCCCCACGGGGACACACTAGGCCGAATAAACCCCTTTTCTAGGAGTTCCTGAAGCTGATCCTTCAATTCCTTTAACTCCACTGGAGCCATGCGATACGGAGGAATGGAAATGGGCTTAGTGCCCAGCACCAGGTCAATACCAAAATCAATGTCCCTCTCCGGGGGCATACCCGGCAGGTCTACAGGAAATACATCAGTGAAATCCCTCACAACGGGAACAGAATCAATACTAGGAGTCTCAGCTCCAACATCACGCACGAAGGCCAAATATGATAGACAACCCTTCCCAACCATACGATGAGCTTTCAAGAAAGAGATAACCCTACTAGGGACATAATCAGTCAAACTATGCCACTCGATCCTCGGAACACCCGGTATAGCCAAAGTGACTCTTTTAGCATGACAGTCTAGAATAGCATGACATGGAGATAACCAATCCATGCCCAAAATAATATCGAAATCTACCAACCAATCCATGCCCAAAATAATATCGAAATCTAACATGCTCAATAGCAATAAATCAACTCGGGTCTCCAGACCCCCAATAATCACAGCACACGACCGATACACACGGTCCACAATAATAGTATCGCCCACCGGAGTAGACACATGAACAGGTAAAGCAAGAGACTCCCGGGGCATACTCAAATAACGGGCAAAATATGAAGACACATATGAATAGGAAGAACCGGGATCAAATAATACAGAGGCATCTCTATGGAAGACTGAGATAATATATGTGATAACAGCATCTGAAGCAACGGCATTTGACCTGCCCTGGAGAGCATAAAATTGAGCCTGACCACCGCCTAATCGACCTCCACCTCTGGGACGACCTCTGGCTGCCTGGCCTCCACCCCTAGCTGGTGGGGCAGATGAGGAAGAAACTGGACCAGAAGAAGAAGGCTGATCCCTCTACTGAGAATGACTGCCACGAAGTCGAGGACACTCCCTCTTCATGTGACCAAACTCCCCACACTCGTAGCAACTACCAGGTGCTGGAGAAGGGGACTGAAGGGAACCCCTTTCACCAGAACGACCAGCCGATACACTCGGCGCAGATGAACCCTGAGCTGAAGGAGCATATGATGAACTCTGTGCTGGCAGGACACTCACTGAAGACTGGCCCTGCTGGGACCCCTGATGACCATGGCCTGTAGACGCCCCACGATACTCGGGACAAGTCGACTGATGAGGCTTGAAAGGGCGACCTCTGCTCTGCTGAAACTGGCCCCCAGACGGAGCACCACTGAAACTACCCGACCCACGAGGCCTCTTGGCCTCTCGCTCCTCTCTCTCATGACGGTGATCCGTCTCAATATCTCGGGCAATATCAACTGCATCCTCAAAAGTATGGCTCAGAATCCTCTCTCGAGCCATCAGAATACGGATAGGGTAGATAAGCTCGTCCACAAGTCTCCTAATCCTCTCCCGATCAGTCGGGATCATCCATGGAGCATAACGAGCCAACTCTGTGAATCGCATCTTATACTGGGACACGGTCATATCTCCCTAACGAAGATACTCAAACTGCCTACGCAGCTCCTCCCTCTGAGACTGCGGTACCTACTTCTCCAGAAAGAGAGTGGAGAACTCCGGCCATGACAACGGCACTGCTCCTACCGGCCTATGCCGCTCATATGCCTCCCACCACGTGAATGCTGCTCCCGAGAACTGGAAGGTAGTGAATGATACACCGCTAGTCTCCAAGATCCCTGCTGTCCGCAGTATACATCGACACTTGTCGAGAAATCCCTATGCATCCTCGCCCTGAGCACCGCTGAAGGTAGGAGGTAAAAGTCTGCTGAACCTCTCAAGACGACGCTGCTTGTCGTCTGGCATAACTGGAACCATAACATCCTGAACCGGAGCAACCGGCTGAACTGGGGCAACCTGCTGAACTGGGGGTGCCTCTGGCGTCTGCAATCACTACACTACCGGCTCAGGTGTGCGAGCAACAGAGGTCTGACTACCTCCCCCAGCCTGAGAGGTAGCGGCTACAGTAGTGGCTGAAACTGCCTTAGCCAGGCCAGTGCATACCGATAGAATCTGAGCTAGGGCCTCCTGAAGACCCGGAATCACAATAGGCACTGCTGGTGCCTGAGCAGGTGCTGCTGGAATCTCTGCAGCTGGAGCCTGATCCTGAGCCGGGACAACTGGTGGGTCAATAGGTACTGCCCCTGCGGCTCTGCCTCTACCACAATCACGACCGCATCCATGGCCTCTGGTACCCGCAGCGGGTGGTACTGGTGGTCGTCCGTCTCCTCCGGTAGCGCGGGTCCTTGCCATCTGCGATGGAATAGAATAACAGAATTTAGTTCTCGGATCAACAAAGTCGCACGATAAGAATTCCAAGAATACGAAGTTTTCCTAAAGGTTCTGCAGCCTCCCTAGGATAGGTACAGATGTCTACGTACGGATCAGCGAGACTCTACTAAACCGGCTCATGACTCGTGAGACCAAGTAACCTAGGCTCTGATACCAACTTGTCACGACCCCAACCCGATCGTGATGGCGCCCAGTACACAACTAGGCAAGCCCGACCATTACTCAACACTTAACCCAATTTATCAAAATAGCGAAAAGAAATATCAATTAAGTCAAGATCAAAAGTACTGAAGAATTTAACAAAATACACAATATAGTCCCACTAGGACCCGGTGTCACGAATTTGAGCCTCTAGAATACAGAATGTCATCCTAATACATAGTATATCTGAAGTCTGAAAATGCAAAAATAAAAGGATAGGATAGAAGGGAGAAGATCAGTGGCTGCGAACGCCGTGCAGCTACCTCGATGCTCCCGATAAGCTCAATATGCTGAACTGCTGGATCTACTCAGCCTGATACTGCCCTGGATCTGCACACAAGGTGTAGGGAGTAAAGTGAGTACTCCAACCCAGTGAGTAATAAAAGAAAATAAAGTTCGAAGATATGAAAAACACAGAAATACACGAAGTAAGATAAAATCCGATAACACAACAATGCATAAAACTTAACAGCTGAACAACAATGAAAGGTGCAAATGCATGGATTCTATGCAATGCATATGATGGTACATTCCAGTACCCACTGCGGCGTGCAGTCCGAGCCAACCATGCATATGATGTATCGTCGACGGCGCTCACTGGGGGTGTGTACAGACTCCGGAGGGGCTCCTACAGCCCAAGCGCAATAACAAGCCATCATGTGGCATCAAATCCAGGCCCTTAGCCTCATATCAATATTAGTATCATCAACCAGGCCCTTGGCCTCCATATCCATGTATCACTGTTGCGGCGTGCAGCCCGAGCCAACCATGCATCAGTCCAGAAAATCATCATAAGCCCCTTGGGCATTTATAAAACAGTAGTTCTCAGCCCGAAATATCCTTTAAAATGTAATTTGAGTTTTCAAAACTTAGAAATATGGGTGAGTTTGCAAAATAGTGTTCAAAGCTTTGGACTGAATCCTAATGATATGCAAATGCATGCATGAACAGAGATATCAATCCCCGAAGGGTTCTACAAGTCGGCACGAGGCCCCAAACATGGTAACAAGCCCAATGAATGTCAATAAGGTATGTGTATCAATTACCAATATAATAGGAATATCACTCGGGATGGACCAAGTCACAATCCCCAATAGTAACCGACCCCGCACTCGTCATGGAGTGCGTGTCACGCCTCAATATAGCGTTACGTTGTGAAAGTCCGGGGTTTCAAACCCTCAGAACAGCATTTA
>MU722791.1:49775-96967 GCA_026770625.1 Nicotiana glauca
CAATCATCAAAACATGTCCATTAACACAAAAATCATCAAATCACGACGGATTCAAGCCTAAGTTTAACTAAAACTTCCAAATCTCACATTCGATCAAAAACCCGACCAAACGACGTCCGAATGACCTAAAAATTTGCAGACATATCCAAATTCACCTAACAAAGCTACTGCAACTCTCAGAATTCTATTCCGACCCTTGGATCAAAATCTCACCTATCGACCGGAATTCGCCAAAATTCCAACTTCGCCAATTCAAGCCTATTTCTACATCGGACCTCCAAATTCGATTCCGATCGCACTCCTAAGTCAAAAATCATCCCCCGAAGCTAAACGAACCACCGGAATTCACATCCGAGCCCTCCAACCACATAGTCAACTTCCAGTTGACTTTTCTACAACAACCTTCCTTCTAAGAGGCTAATTATCTCATTTTCATCCAAAACCAACCCAACTCTATCCGATCAACTCTAATACCGATATTGAAGCATGAAGAAACACAATAAGGGAGAAACAGGGCGGTAACTCACGTGACGACGAGTCGGGTTGTCACAGTAGGTTGGGGTCAGGGCGTCCAAGGAAAAGAGAAATGACAATCACACCGAATATGATATATTAAACTCTAGTACGTATAATAATAGCCATTATTATTATTAATAATAATAATAATAATAATAATAGCCATTATTAATAATAATAATAGCCATTAATAATAATAGCCATTAACAATAATAATAATAATAATAATAATAATAATAATAATGATGTTAGAATAGTCGTGTACATATGAGTAAATAACCCTAATCCAATATGTATTAAGAGTAGGATATGTTATGTGTGTATATATAGGGTTCATTGTAGCATTGTCAATTAATTAATAATAATATTTTCTCTCGCGCATTCTCACATGGTATCAGAGCTTCAGTGAGAAAATTATAGCTATGCGTCATTCCAGCAACTTTCGGGAAGAAAGACCTTGCCGTCGTGCAATTTTTCGGTGACTTAAGAGGTCGTCCGTAACAAAATCACTTTCCGTTGGTGTTGTGAAAAAACCAACACCACCACTGGGTTCACAAGGCTCCGGCGACCAAACCCCAGTAAACCCCACCGGAAAATTCCTCTTCACGTGCCCTCACGCACCAGAAACTCTCCGGCAGATCCGACCCACGTGCCCCACACGCCGACGCGTGAGCACCTTTCCGATCAGATTTTGAAAAAGTTTCTTCAAGACAGCTTCATCTCCTTGCAATTCCGAGTCCATTGGTACTATTTTCGATAGATTCCGACAACTTTGGAATTTTCCGGCGAGCTACAGTGATTTTTTCCGGCGTGAACAGTGACCCCAACAATTTTCTGCTCTTTTTTTCCGGCACAATATTATGATGGAATTAATACCTGAAGCCTTTACCTCACAATCCGTTGGATTAAATGCAATAAATCCAATCCAGATGGTTTCTTTACCGGATTATATTGAGTTCCTTCAGTACAAAGCACGTAAACAGACATCTTCAGGATTAACCTCCGTTGTTCCAACAAATAGTAGCATGACTGGTGTCTCCCAATCTTCACCTTCTGAGTCTTGGATCATTGATTCAGGTGCATCTGATCATATTTCTGGTAACAAATCTCTTTTCACTAGTATCTCATATTCTCAATCTCTTCCAACAATCACAATGGCCACTGGGTCTCAAGCCATGGCAACTGCAATAGGTCAAGCAAGTCCACTTCCTTCCTTACCTTTAGACTGAGTTCTTTATGTTCCTGGTAGTCCTTTTAATCTCATAGCCGTTAGTCTCTTAGCCAAATCACTTAAATCTGCTGTTTTATTTCTTGATTACCTTGTTTTTATACAGGAACGCAGTACAGGGTGGATCATTGGTACCGGACGTGAATCAGATGGACTTTATTACCTTATCCTTGCAAAATCACATGGACTCGCATCTTGTCTTCCTCCAATAACTTTTACCGTTACTAATTTACCAGATTTATTACATAAATGGTTAAGACATCCCAGTTTGTCAAAACTTCAGAAAATGGCACCTGGCTTATCTCACTTGTCCACTCTAGAGTGTGAGTCGTGTCAGCTCGATAAGCATACCCGCTCACATTTCCCGTGGCGTCTTGACAATCGAGTAGAGTCACCTTTTACTGTAGTCCATTCAGATGTTTGGGGTCGTAGTCGGGTTAGATCTACCTTAGGATTCCGCTACTTTGTCAGTTTTATTGATGATTATTCCAGGTGCACTTGGATATCCGAGCCTGATTTGGTAAGTTCAGCACAGTTATTCAGGAGTTTGGCATGACTCGTAGTGAAGCTCATCACTTTGTATTTTATCGATATTCTGCTTCAAATCTCTGTATTTATCTTGTCGTTTATGTTGACGATATTGTTATTACCGGCAATGATCAGGATGGTATTAATAAGTTGAAGCAACATCTCTTTCAGCACTTTCAGACTAAGGATCTGGGCAGATTAAAATATTTTCTGGGTATTGAGGTCACTCAGTCTAGCTCAGGTATTGTGATCTCACAATGGAAGTATGCCTTAGATATTCTTGAGGAGACAGGAATGACAGGTTGTAGACCTGTTGACACTCCGATGGATCCGAATTCTAAACTTCTGTCAGGACAGGGGGAGCCTCTTAGCGATCCTGCAAGATATAGGTGATTGGTTGGTAAATTAAATTACCTCACAGTGACTAGACCTGACATTTCCTTTCCTGTGAGTGTATTGAGTCAGTTTATGGATTCTCCGTGTGATATAGTCATTGGGATGCAGTTGTCCGCATTTTTCGGTATATAAAATCAGCTCCAGGCAAAGGCTTATTGTTTGAAAATCGAGACCATGAGCAGATAGTTGGATACTCAGATGCTAATTGGGCAGGATCACCTTCTGATAGACGTTCTACGTCTGGATATTATGTATTAGCAGGAGGAAATTTGGTGTCTTGGAAGAGCAAGAAACAGAATGTGGTTGCTCGGTCTAGTGCAGAAGCAGAATATCGAGCAATGGCTATAGCCACATGTGAGCTAATTTGGATCAAACAATTGCTTAAGAAGTTGAAATTTGGTGAGATTAGTCAGATGAGACTTGTGTATGATAATCAAGCTACTCTTCATATTGCGTCAAATCCAGTGTTCCATGAGAGAACTAAACACATTGAGATTGACTGTCATTTTGTTAGAGAAAAGATACTCTCGGGAGATATTGCTACAAAGTTTGTGAAGTCGAATGATCAACTTGCAGATGTTTTCACCAAGTCCCTCACTGGTCCTCGCATTAACTACATATGTTACAAGCTCGGTACATATGATTTATATGCACCAGCTTGAGGGGGAGTGTTAGAATAGTCGTGTAAATAGGAGTAAATAACCCTAATCCAATATGCATTAGGAGTAGGATATGTTATGTATGTATATACATAGCTCATTGTAGCATTGTCAATTAATTAATAATAATATTTTCTCCCGTGCATTCTCACAAATAATAATAGCCACTATGAATTCTTATTTGCGGACCACTTACAATGAATGAAGATACTTTAGGGGTAAGCTGGAGTATTGCTTGACGGTTTGAGATAAACTCATTAGTTTTTACTTAGATCTTATATTTATACTAAAAAAGTATTAAATATATATAATAAATTTTTAATTGCAAACCTAATAATTAAAATAAATTCAGAAGTTGATAGTAAATTTAAAATTCATAAAATTCAAATCTTAGCTTTAATCCTGAAAACATTAGCCGCCTCTAGAACTTCCACTTGTTCAAAGTTCAAATAAAACATGGAACTTTTACAAGTTGCAATATATAACCTCCCAACCACTCTAAATATCCACATTATTATTAGAAACTACCTAGGTGAATGGATTATAGGGTTCACCAATGTTTTTTAATGATAACTAACACCGTCGCGATCATTACTAGTCCATTCCGCGATATTTTTTTTATTTTCTATTATATAAAAAAGGAAAGATAGACCAAGGACATATGTCATTTCAAAAAAATTCTTGCATTATTTTCATTCATTAAATGCAAATTGTGTCCTCCTTGATACACGTGGACCCTACATTCCCTTAACCATAACATTCCTTTAAAAGTTTAAATGCATTGTTGAAAGACTACTTTTGCCTGGAGATACTCTATGCAAATACTCTCGAACGTTTTTTTCTCATTTGATAAAATTATTTATTTTTATTTTATTCAACAAAAAAATTTCACAGAAAAAGAAATTTAAGTATTAAATAATAAAGTAACAAAAAGAAGTATCGATAAATATTTACAAGATTTTCATATTTATCCATGCTATTTTAATACAATTTAAAAAATAAAATTAAAAGGTTTTCATGTATCCACACTTTCAAACTATAAAATTTTATATTCAAAAGTAATTTTAGAAAGTATAGTTTGCTAAATCTTAAAAGTTGATTTAAGTGTTGAAATTTGTTCATCTGATCTAGGAGGCTATTTCTTATATGCTTAATCAATGTGAAAATTTAATTTATATGGTTTGAACTCCATTCTTCACGATAAGTTTTCAACTATCTATAAATTATCTTAAAATCTTATTTGTTATAATTTTTTATTATTTCATTAAAAAAATTAACATATGATAAATCTATAGAAAAAATAAAAATATTTCTCCTATCTCCTTAATTAAGAAAAAAAATAAAACCCCGATCATTTATATAGACTTCTATAAGATATTTATTATCTTATCATTTTAAAGAATTATAATAAAATATAATTTGAACTATTATATTCAATTACTACCATTAATATCATGTTAGTATTTGTTTAATGTAGTTGGTTCTCTTTGTTTAAGTAATAAATTGCATCTTATGTGTGCAAGTGCCCTTGGAAGTTCTCTTTGTATACTGCACTAAAAATTCTCTTGATTTTGTTATATACAAGACATAAAGTAAAATCATAAGCTTTTTTCAACTTTTATCGTATTGTAAAGAATAATGTTGTTCGTTTTAACTTTCATGAAGTAGCTGATTGTTTCTACTGTTGAAACACTTACAAGACCAGTTTGGATGAATTCAAAATTAGTTTACAAATAGATTGGTAAGCTTTTTATTCTAGAAAATTTATTGATATAAATTACACTTGTAGCTTTAATGCATTCTCTTGTTAAATATTCAAATACAGTGGGAAAATAATACCATTCAAATTAATTTTTCAATTTGATGTTTATTTGACATGGATGTTAAAATGAGTATTATAGCACAGTCATTTTATGTTAATTGGAGCAACTTAAGCTGGTTATAATTTATAGTTTAATTTTTTGCAAATTATTAAAATAAATTAATTTTAAATTGTGATCCCAATATTATCCTCTATCAATTATGAATTGGATATAACAATGATCGATTTATTTATCAAAAAATTAACAGAATAACAACAAACAACAATTTTAAGATTACAATGTTGGGCCCGTATACGGGCCTTTCTTCGTCTAGTATATATATATATATATAATAAAGGTCTAGACTGAACCTTCAGACGAATTTGTGACTCCTTGAGATAAATATTAACTCAAAGGTTATAATTGATACAATGAAAATGAATTAAACTTCATATACGTCTAATTGCAGTTTCCTAGGAGAGCCTTGCATAGGCCACGTTTATAAGAAGGCTAATAAAGTAGATGATCAACTAGCAAGAATGAGCAGAAGCTGAACATTTCCGAAGATCTTTTGTTTTTTGAAACCCTTGACCGTTTTTATGCACAAGACTTATTTGGGACAAAATCCATTAGACTGGATCTCAAAAATTGTTTTATTAATACTTAGAATAAATTACGCAAAATATATTCATATAATATATATTATTAAGTTTTCGAACACTTAATACCCATGTACTATGAAAATCCCAACACAAACATTAACATCGTTAATGATTTGTTAAAATTTCTTTTTCCTTCAAACAAAAGCTAATTAATGAACACATTAAAGTTGCCCTTCTTCCCATTCCCTTCCGCAGAAAATATACACGACTTTTATATTTCTGGAAAAAGTTCGTATTTCATATTTGCTCAAATGTTTGTTTCTTTTCTTTTGTTTTCTACTTCTCTTCCCTATTTCCTGTCAATAATGCATATACCCAACTTTAGAAAGCTTTTGGCGTATCCGATGGTTCTGTTATAAATTGAAGGCCTTGCATTTGGCTAATATTAATGAAACTGGTTTTGTATCGCCAGCTGGTATTTCAGTCATTGAGAGGCAAAGAAATGCAACGACTAAAACATAAAATCAGGCAACTCTACTTAATTTATTAACGTGATTCTTTTCCTTGAAGGTACTGTTGGGTTTAAGCTTAAAATAGCTTTAAAAGAGAGTGAATGGGAAATTGTGGAAAAAATAAAAATTGTGAATTTTTCTCTTTTACGAAGGGACGTTGTCCCCATATTGGAGGAGGAAAAGGATTATTGTCACGACCTGGAATCTCAATCTCGGGGTCGTGATGGCACCTAACATTTCATTTGCTAGGCAAACCAACATTAGCTAATTACTTAACCAGTTTAACAATTTAAAACAAAAATTTAATAATATGAAAATGTAATAGTCTGAAATAAATGTGATAAATACAACGTAGTATAGTCTAAATATATACTATAGAAATCTGGAATCACGAATACATGATCATACTAGAACTCTACAGATAAAGTCTGAATGAATTACAAATGTTCGAAATAAGAAAAACAGAATAGATAGTGTATAAGGAGACTTCAGGGACTGCAAACGCCAGCAGCTCTACCTCAGGTCTCTAAAATCAGTTGAATCTGAGCAGTCTCTGCTACGCGCCGCTAGGACCAACACCGGTCTCTCCAGAAGAAGTGCAAAAGTAAAGCATGGGTACAAGCGACCCCATGTACTCTGTAAGTGCCGAGTTTAACCTCGACAAAATAGTGACGAGGCTATGTCAAGTCCCTCACAAATAACATGTACGAAATAATAACAATAGAAATAATGAATAGAAATAAAGCAGTAAACCCATATTAACGGACCCGAAGGTCAACTACTAGAGGGCCCCAAAATAACATAATCTCCGATATCGTATAGACGAACGGTTTAATTCTTTAGAGATTAGACTCGTAGATATTCAATTTGCTAGGAAGAACATCCAATAATTCCAAGTATATTGGTAAAAAAGCTCAACTATATTTGACCTAAATTTCAACATATTTATGAATGTAACTTGTGATGACCTTTGCCAACTTTTGTTCCACAACTTGCTTGCCTTGAAAACGTAGCAAATGACTATCATACGACTAAAATAACTCATAGCATAAACTTCTTATCATGTTAATAATCCTAGTCTCACCCCAAAGTACATGTTATAATATTCCAAACTTGTTGACTTTCGACGAAATTTATTTTCTTCAACTGGTTTAGCTTCTAAGCTTTCCATCCCTCTTGGTACTCGTTATTCATGATCTTAAATATTTGTAACCTCCAAGGTAACAAGATTAACTTACTTTATATGCTTCCAAATATAATCTTATTTTTTATCTTATATCAATTGACTTACGACGTACTCTCACGTACGAAAATATCGGGTGTAACATCATCCCCCCTTTGGAACATTCGTCCTCAAATGTTGGCTGATGCACTTATCCGTCTCTTAAACAATAGCTCCAATGAATACTTTATATTGTCTTTACCATATAGGGAGCTGGTTTGGTGAATAAATCTAAAGGCTAGGGGATTCCCCCTTTAGGCCTCTTTCTCACACCACGACTTGTGGTCGAAATTCTTCCAATCTCGTAACTGTTTCTACCTTATTTTATGCAGCATGTACAATTCTGACCTTGTATGTGCGCCTATGTGACTCTTCTCTCCTTTTCCTCCAGATTTTAGCCAATCTCTAGGCCTCACTTTAGGAACATAAACAGAACTTGACAAGCTGTCCCTCTAGGCATCTATAAGTGTTCTAAAATTCTTCGCTCGGTACTTTGTTGAACTTACAACTATTGATATATCTTATTTCATAGCCTCAGCTATCAATCCTTATGTCTTTACTACATCAAGGTGGGTCATACTTGTTTACCCTTAAAACTGGATAATTATTAAACTTATAGGTGATTTTAAGGATATGCAATTTCACTTGGCACAAACTGAGTAATATGAGAGTTAATGTTAGAAATTAACTAGAAGTTAAAGCAAACCAATGTAATGAGCAATTATGGCCTTCGAGCTAGATCGCCCTCGAACCGATAGAGTGAGCTAAAAGAGTACAAACCAAACAATAGAGCTTAAGTGAGAAAATATGATATATTGCTTTGTTATGCGTGAATATGATGAGTACAAAATGATTAGAACCCTCTTTATATAGTAAAGGAATTATACTTATGGAACAAATCTAAATACAGAAGGAAATCCCAAGATTGGCTAAATGTCTAGTCTTGACTTGATACGTGCCAAGATTTTCGCCACGACCCTTGCCCGATCACGGATATCTCGATTTTTTGTTATTCGGTTTAGCAGGCTTTCTTCGATCATGCTTGGTCCTTATCTCGCTTCAATCTTGATCACGGCTGGTCTCGATCTTGATCGATCATCGAATCACGAGCTTATTAATCCATCTCCGTGCCATGGTCCGATGCAACGTGACGTCGAGCCTCGATCTGCCACCCCGATCTCGGTTAGCCATGCCAAATTAGAGAAACCCTATTTTGACAGTATACAATACTATACCATAACACTTACTTCAATTTATTATTATCGAGATTTGCAACCCAACTATAGGTTACGCTATCACTACTTATCCTATATTTATAAATCTAAGTCCTTTAATGTTTCCTCGTTACTTTTCATCTTAAGAATGACAACCTAATCTCATGTCGTCTTTTGAACTTTTATCCGTCTACTGGTGATTCACCTTAATGTTGATCTATAATCTACCACTGATAACTTGAAACCTCTTACGTAATACATTGTCACTAGGGCTTGCATTGCATCGGGGAATATTTGAAGTGATTTTTCTGATCCACCTCGTGACTATACTATACTTCAATAACCGTATTTCATAGAATCCCAATGTGATTTATCTTATGGAGGGTATTCTAATCCCGTGCAGTTCATGAAATCCCTTTTCTCAAAATCATTACTCAATTAAAGGCCGAAACATTATCCTCTTATCTATCACCATTACACCCTTATTCTACTACCAGGGCAGCATTTCATCTCTTCTAATTGTTCCTAGTCTTAGACACCTCTGAGTTCATTCAGGCTATACTGAGCTTTTTATAATATACAGAAACCATCAGCTCACTTGTTTGATGGGCTTAATCCCGAGGTCTTACCTATTCTTGTCACCTTCTAACTCACATTTTCTTATCCTTACTCCTATAAACCTTAAACATTGTCACTATACCATTCTTTAGCTTGTGACCTACACATATCTTTTTATACTACTCACAACCTTCCTTTAACTTGATAGCACCATAGATTTCCTTTCTGCCTCTCAATTGTCTTTAAATGTAAGCAATTACTTTTCCTGGTCGTTCTGCCACTTGTTGCATGAATACTTGGCTTGTCTTATTGACCACGAGTACTGTAATTTACTATACTTTATGGATCTCAAACATCACCCTTTGATTTTTCCCATTCATTAGCCATGATAGGTGCCACTTTCTTATGGAGTGTATATAATATTGTAGTAAGACTATTGTTACAAGATCATTTCCTCTTTAGGTCACTATGCTTAGGTGGAAACCTTATTCCTTATTTCCTCAGCTAGTCTTTCATTGTAGTACTTAGGGAGACCTTCTGGCTCTTGTAAAGTTGTGAGCTTGTTATATTGTATAACCAAAGGAATTTGTGATGTTCTTACTCGCATATAACTATCCTTAGTTACTTACGTTCGTGCCCTTGTCCTCGTAGGATTGCTTCTGAACTGAATTTTTTTATTGTCTTCCAGTATCACTCTCTTTTATTTCCATAACAGTTATATGGTACCTTTAATTACCCCAATTCCCATCTAAATATTTCTCAAAGATTATGATATCATATATATGATACTTAATTCACTATGTTGGATTCACTACGTTTATCTTGCACAATCTGCATAATTTGTCTGTATCCTCCTGTCTAGCCATAACTTGGATCTTCTTGAATCGACTACTAACTACTCGTTGTTCCATTCTCATATCTATATTTCTGTGTAATATCTCTTGGGTTATGTCCTTGTCTTAACTTAACTCTCGTATTGGCTCCTTATGTATCAAGTGTTTATTCGCACTTATTTATCAATAACATCCGGGGCGGGAACCCTTACTTCCTCTTCCCAGCGTCGTTCTTGCATAATGTTATGGAGTCATGACATATCAGTAGGATCTGAATAAACACAATCTCATTCCTTTCGCCTTTCTACCACATTCTTCCTTTACTATTCCGTTGTTACCTGAACCACTTAACTCCAACTTAATACCACATCATACCTTCTTCCCTCTTTTAAGGGAGTACTAAGATTTAGTGCTACGATGATCTATCTATAGATATTTACCTCTTCATCTTTGGCACATTTTCACATCGCCAATGACCCATACTCGCCTTACGGTAACCCGTCTGTACCAGGGATAACTGAATTCCTTATGCACAAGGGTGACATCTTGTATAACTGGCACACTTAGTCATTTAAGCTTAACGCTTCTTACAATGCTTGCTTTAGGGAAATGTCTTCCTGAATGAACTTTAAAGGTTATTATTTTGATGTCCATTCTATTATTGCCGGAGCTCTATCTCTGAAATTCTCACGATGCCGACTATTATCAAATCTTCTGATCCTTAATTCATGTTCAGTTTATCTTTTTCACTAGCCCTTACTGATTTTTATTACTCAGGAGGTATAGCTTAGCCTTCTGGTAATCACGTTCGATTCACCAACTCATTTTGAAATGAGGGTATGACTTTATGGCTTATACAACTTTATTGTCTTAAGACCTGTCACCTTTTTGTCTTCTCCTTCACGTGATAATACAATACATGTGATGCCCACATCAGATGCCTCTACCTCAGGTCTAGCTGAGAATGTGTAAAAATGCGGCTAAGCCCCGCCACTATGATCTTCACCTCTCAGACGACCTTTAATTGGTTGGCCTCCACCTCTAACGACCTGACCACCACCTCTAGCTTCCTAAACCCCACCTCTAGCTAGCTAGGTGGGCACTGGAGCAACTAGTGCCAGAAACATGACACGAGTACCTGCTATGGTCCGCTACTCATCAATCTAGGACAGTAGCTCCTAATATGACCTGCATTGTTGCACTCAAGCAACCCTGCGGCTGGCCAACATGGTCCCTGATGACCTGAATAACAACTATAGTATCTTTGTAGATGTGGTTCACTGATAGGAATTGAAGGCATACTAAATGCTGGCTGCTCAGGATGAGACCCGTAAGAACTACGTCTGCCCGAAACATCGTGTGCTACCTGAAGTGCTCACTGAATCGTCCTTTGAGGATGTCCACTACCAAATAAACCTCTGCCTCTAGATGAGGCACCACTGAAACCACCAAAATTATGAGGCCTCTTCTCATATACCGCCTCTCTACCCTAGCCACAAATCATCTTTGTCTATCTAGTATTCTCTACCACCTGCTGGAAAGAAATATCATCCCCCATCTCTTTTTCTATCTACAGTCTAATACAAATAGTAAGACCATTAATGAATCTCCTCACCCTCTCTCTATCAGTAGGAATCAAGATAGTTGCATTGTAAGATAGGTCCACAAATCTGATCTTGTACAGGGTAACAATCATGCTATCCTACTGGAGACGCTCAAACTACATGCAGTACTCCTCTATCAGAGTAAAAGGAAAGAAATTCTCTAAAAATAGCTACAAAAACTGAAGTAGCTAGATCTCGAGTGAGTAAAGGTGAACCTGCTGGTCTGGCTCGACCATACTCTTTCCACCATCTCTTGACAGAGTCGGTCATCTAAAAAACCTTGAAGTCGACTCCGTTGGACTCCACAATATCCATTTTGCACAACACCTCATGGCAATGGTCTAAATAATCTTTTGTGTCCTTAGAAGGTGTACCACCAAAAGACATCATATGCCTCTCCCTGGACTGTGCAGCAATAACAGACTGAACTACTCCAACCGCTGGAATCGTCAGAGTCTGATACAGTGGAGGTATCTGCTTAGGAGTGTGAGTTGCATAAATTTCCTCCCCCAGCCTGAGAGACAACTGGTGCCATGGGAAATACTCTGTCTTGGTCCATACTCTCCATAAGGTCCACTTAGCGGACTAGGGCATCCTGAAATACGAGAGTAGCAATGAATCCCTCCGGGAGATGAGCAGGTCGGAACGGGGATATCCTCCTCATTCTTGACCTGAGGCTATCTAATGGGTGGTGTTGCACATGCTTTAGGCTAAGATCTGCCTCTACCTTGTCCCCAGCCCCTACCTATGGTAGTGGCTGCAATAGGGGCCTTTAGCTCCTGCCCAACTGTAGATGTTGTGCGTGTCCTCACCATCACCAAGAGAACAAGAATAAAATGACTCAAACTTCAGTAGTAGAATAAAGTCACACGATAGAGAAAGAAAGAAATGAAATTTTCCTAAAGCTCTATAACCTCTAGAAGATAAGTACAAACTTCTACATACCGATCCTCCAGACTTTACTAAGCTAGCTCATGACTCGTGAGACCAACGCAACCTCGTGCTCTCATACCAACTTTTCATGACCCGAAATCCCAACCTTGATGTCGTGATGGTACCTAACATTCCACTTTCTAGGCAAACCAATGTTAGCTAATTACTTAACTAGTTTAACAATTTAAAACAAGACATTAATAAAATGAAACTGTAATAGTCTGGAATAAGTGTGATAAATACAATGTAGCGTAGTCTAAAAATATCCTAGAATCTAGAGTCACGAATACATGAGCATACTAGAATTCTACAAATAAAGTCTGGATGAATTACAATTGTTCAAAATAAGGAAAATAGTAAAGATAGGTAGAAGGGGACTTCAGGGACTGCGAACGCCAACAACTCTACCTCAAGTGTCTAAAAGCAGTTGAATCCGAGCAGTTCCCAGCTACGCGCCACTAGGACCAACACTGGTATCTGCACAAAAAGTGTAGAAGTGTAGCATGTACAACTGAACCCATGTACTTTTTAAGAGCTGGTCTAACCTCAACGAAGTAGTGTTGAGGCTATGGCAAATCACTCACAAATAATCTAAATAAAAACAACATAATAGACATAAAGTATTAAATTCATATAAACAACCGAAGATCAACTACTAGAGAGCGTCAAAATAACATGATCTCCAATCTCATTTCACAATATCGAGAATAACCTCTACAACCACAAACAACAATAACACATCAAATTCGTTGCATCGTGAATCCCGATCCTAAGTTTTACCACAATATCTTTTACAGCGTACAACTCATTTACAATGTCAATATCATATCATGTCATGTTCTATTGCGTCAGGCAATCCAATCCCTTAATATCAATCCATTTTTGTACTGTTGCTGCTCGCAACCCGATCCTCCAATATCATTCCATATCCGCATAGTTGCGGCATGCAACCCGATCCCCCAATATATATTTATCAACATAAAAACATCAACACCACTATTCACAAAATATCTATGCAATAGAGAACGAAATGTGCGGAACAATGTAGAACTGGTAGTACAAACAGAGAATAGCCAATACTTCGTGATTATCAAACATTGGGAAAACATTAATACCGAAATAGCTAATGACTCACGTAATCAAAATAGCATAATAAAGTGCATCAAGTAATATAACAACAATAAAGGTGAGTGAAAAACATGCGACAATGAGAATATACAATTAAACCATGTAGGAACATGTAACATGAAAATATTTATTGGGTGAGAAATGAACAATCAAAATAGGTAACAATTTAATAACAATTAAAGCATAGATATCAAGTAAGAATATGTAGAAATTAAAGTATATAACACTAGATAACATGAAATACAGGAAGTCATAGAAGATAGCCATGCTCCGCATACTTAATCCTACGACGACGTATATATACTCATCACCTCACGTATACTCCATTTCCCCAGATAATTCATATAACAAATAGTCCAACAAGTCCTAATTCCCTCAAGTCAAGGTTAGACACAACACTTACCTCGATCTGCACGACCTTAACTTTTGAAAAGCATCTAAACCAACCAAATCTAACGAATTATCGATCAAACAATTTAAAATAAGCTTTAGAAACTACTCACAAAGGAAAAGGATTCATAATTAATAAATTTGGAATATGACAACCAAAGTCAACCCTGGTCCTGCCTGATAAAAACCCAAGTCCAAGGGTAGATTTCGACTACCCATAACCCGACAAATCCATATATGTGTTTTATTTTAAAATTGGAGTCCAATTCGACTCTCAAATCCCAAATTTTCATTTATTCAAAACATAGACAAAAATTCAAATTCTTTTAGATTCTCATGTAATATAATTGAAGGTAGATCAAAATCACTTACCCAATGATTGTATGTAAAAATCCCCTCTCCAAATCTCCTCCTACCGAGTCAAGGATTAAAGAATATAAAAATGAGACTAAAATCCCATCTTCCAGTCCTTTGTTCAACTGCAGATGTCGCAAATGTGGCCTAAGGTTCGCATTTGTGAACCCTTACAAAAATAGAACAGGGATTGCAAAATCTAAACTTGACAACCCACACATATGTCGCAATTGCAACAAAGGCTTCGCAATTGGATGGCAGCCTTCTTCGTAGACCGATACAATGGTCGCAAATGCAACCCAACCCAATCCTATACTTTCTTCGCAACTACAAAAAGGGAGTCACAGTTGTAACATTTGGACCTCCCCTGTCCTCTTCATTGTGATGCTGGTGGTCATAATTGTGACAACTATAACACCAGCACACCAACAACTTATAATAAGCTCAATTCAATCTGACATACATTCGAAACATACCCGAAATCTCGGGGCTCTAAACCAAACATCCACACAAGACTAAAAATATCATACGAAATCACTCGCATGATCAAAACACCAAAATAAATTCCAGATATCGAAGGTTCACAATTGCGAACCTAATATTGCAATTGCAATATCTGCAACTGAACTAAAGTTTGGAAATCAGAATTTCATCTCATTTTCTCTCATTTTAGAACCCTAGACTTGGTAGGAGGCAATTTGGAGAGGAGATTTTCATCTACAATCATTGGGTAAGTGATTCTAATTCACCACATCGAGTGGTGGTTTGGCCCGCTATGCTATATGGGGATGAGTGTTGGCCAGTCAAGAACTCCCACGTGCAGAAGATGAGAGTAGCAGAGATGAGGATGTTAAGATAGATGTGTGGGTGTACCAGGCGAGATAGAATTAGGAATGAGGCTATCCGAGACAGAGTGGGAGTAGCCTCCATGGAGGACAAGATGCGGGAGTCGCGGCTAAGATGGTTCGGACATGTTAGGAGAAGAAGCATTGATACCCCTGTCAGGAGGTGTGAGAAGTTGGCCATGGAGAGTTTGAGGAGGGGTCGAGGTAGGCCTAAGAAGTATTGGGAGAAGTGATTAGGGAGGACATGGCGCAGCTTCAGCTTACCGAGGACATGACACTTGATAGGAGGGTGTGGAGGTCGAGGACTAAGATAGAAGGTTAGTAGGAAGTTTATAGTGTTCACGGATAGGTTTATTAGCATGCATTTTCCTTCATATTCTTTGCTTTTTATTATGGCATATGGTTTTGTTCGCCTCAGGTATTGTATTCCGTTTTGCTATTATTGGATACTGTTTTCCTTCCTTGCCTCCCTGTTTTTCTTCTTGCCCTTCTTGAGCCGAGGGTCTATTGGAAACAGCCTCTCTACCTGCATTAGGTAGGGGTAAGGTCTGCGTACCGACTACCCTTCCCAGACCCCATATGTTGGGGTCAAACTGGGTTTGTTATTATTGTTATTGTTGTTGTTGTTGTTGTTGTTGTTGTTTCATGAATATAT
This sequence comes from Nicotiana glauca, assembly GCA_026770625.1. Classification (NCBI taxonomy): domain Eukaryota; kingdom Viridiplantae; phylum Streptophyta; class Magnoliopsida; order Solanales; family Solanaceae; genus Nicotiana; species Nicotiana glauca. Next base: position 65,755 of record MU722791.1, read on the forward strand.
ACTAGATTTAAAATCAAATTTATGAGAATTAGAAAGGAAATTTGGGGATTTTTTTCAAAGTTTTGAAAAATGAAAATTTGGGTTTCGAGAGTCGTTTTGACCCGAATTTTGAAAAAAATAAATACATATATAGACTTGTGGGTTTATGGTTAGTCAGAATCTACCCTTGACCCAAATTTTGATCAGACGAGCCCGAGGTTGACTTTTGGAGAATTGTGAAAAGATAATAGCTTTATCTATCATAATTGGTTCCCTTGCATTTTTTGATGATATTATGTTATTTTTGGTTAGATTTAAGCCATGTAGAGGAAACTTTTAGGGGAAAAGCTATTTCAAGGCTTGATTTAGCATAGTTGAGGTAAGTATGTTGCTTAACTTTTTGCGGGGGAACTAACCAGTAGAATTTGGGTTGTTTGTGTTATTTGAATTATGTGGAAGACGTGTACACAAGGTGAAGAGTATGTACATGGGCTTATATGTGGTATTTTGATCATCTTAGACCATTAGACTTTCATTTAATTGTAATTGTAATAACATGTTATATCTTTTATTATTAACTTTACCCTCACATGCTCTATTTGACGTTGTTAGCACATGTTTTATCTTTTATTGTTATTTTCTCTCATATGTGCTTTAGTTGAAGTTGTTACCTCTCTTATTGTCTTGTTACCTCTTTTATTGTTGAATTACTCTTATTTTAAGTTGTCATTTCGTGGGAATACTTTCATTTGAGTTATTGAGGTTGAAGTTGTGAAAGTTATTAACTTATTGAGGTTGAAGTTGTTGATTATTAATATATTTTCCTCGTTGAATATTTCTCATTAATTTTGTTATTATTGAGATTCTTATCCCATTCTGGTTGAGTCGTGGGCTATATGTTGTGGTAATATTAGTATTGTTGATTTTTGCATGTGTTGTGGCACATGGGCATGTGTGGTGCGAGTGTTTTGTTGTGTTGTGATATTGATATGCATGAGGTGGTATAAGGATTGGATTTGATAAGCATGCGGTGAGATAAGGTGGAATTGATACGTGTGTTGCTAGTAAAAGAATTACCTGAAGCAATACGGTGAGATAAAGGGGCTAAAACGCATTTAGCTAATTCAGGAAAAATGTTTAGAAAATAGATACAAGGCTCGCACGTTGATATAAGGGATAATGTGATAATTACTTTTGAAATGAAATTGTGAGATCTGGTGCCTCGGTTTTGATTCTTGTTGTACATTTTATGTTAAAAGGCTTGTTGGTTGATTTTTTTTGTTGTTGTTTCTTCATCTGTCTAACTTGTAACCTGTATTTGATTACTTGTTGTTCATTTCATGTGTTCACTCCTTGTTGCCTTTATTGCCATAAATTTTGTTGTTAGTCTACATTATTACACTGCCTTGATACTATTAATTTTCCTCGTTTCCTTTATTAGTGTATTATACCCTGTTCAGTTTTTCTTGTCCTAGTAGGTGTCTTGACCTGGCCCCATCACTGGTCTATCGAGGTTAGGATTGACACTTATTGATACTGTTGTGGTGTACTCATGCTATGCTTTTACACATTGTTTTGCAGATCTAGGTACATCTGCTCGTGCTGGACACCGATGATCATTCAATTATTTTTTTAGAGACTTCAAGGTATATCTGCTCGACGCTTGCAGGCCTTAGAGTCAGCTTCTGTTATTTTCTTTAATACTATTTATCCTATTATCAATTAATGTTGTATTAAAGGTTTACATTTCTATAGAGTTTATAATAGAGCTCCACCAGTTTTGGAGATTTTGTTACTGATGTACCATTTTGGAGTTACTATAAGCTTTATCAATTTATTCTATTATCTTAGTTTGTTATATCTGTTAAGATATCAATAAATGTTAATCTTACCTAGTCTTAGATACTATGTGCCATCATGATATCCTAAGGCGGGAATTTGGGATCATGACAAGTTGGTATAAGAGCTCAAGGTTCATAGCTATTACGAGTCATAAGTAAGTTTAGTAGAGTCTTGTGGATCAATATAAAGAGGTCTTTACTTATCTTCGAGAGGCTATGGAACTACTAGGAAATTCCTCTTATTTGATTCCTTATTGTGTGAATTATTGATTTTGAAATCTGAATCTTTGTCTTTGTCTTTCTATTCTCTCACAAATGATAAGGAGATGCACTACTGGTTCTGATGATCACATACTCGTGCCCCCTATTAAAGTTGCCAGAGTACGAGGCCGGGGTAGAAGCCGAGGAGGAACACGTGTTGTAACCAAAGAAACTACCCGAGCAATAACCGAGGAGCCACCAGTAGCTCCAGTTGGGGGACAGGCACCCAAGATGCTTTTTACTACCCCTGACTTCATGAGACCCTAACATAGTTTTTGATCATGATCGGCACCCTAGATCAGGCGGGATTTATTACCCTTGCACCAGCTACATCTCAGGTTGTGGGAAGAGCTCAGACTCTCGTGGCTCGTACCCCTGAGCAATGGGTCCATATTGATCAGGTCTCGGGTGTCATGCCAGCACAACCTGTTATTCTGGTTCACCTTGTGGTCAGGCTAGATGTATTTAAGGAGGAGCAGAGGTGACTTGAGAGGTTTAAGAAGTATGATCCTCTTACTTTCAATGGCATAACTACCGAGGATGTACAAGGTTTTCTAGAGAAGTGCCACTATACTTTCCGCACCATAGGTATTGTGGAGGTGAGTTTGTATTGGGAGATCGGGTTTATGATATTTGGATATGGGACAACTCATTCCTTTTGGGAACTGGGTTTTGCATTTTTGAAGAGTCGCCACCTAATGACTTATGGTGCATTAGGACACCTACAAGGTTCACTTCCGAGTTTGTTTGATAACCAGAGATAGGGTAAGGGCTTGAAATTATCCTAAGGGGAAGGTATTAGGCACCTCTCAGGATCCACTAGTGTGGTTCCCAGCTAGATAGTTCTTTGTGAATTTGGTGCAATTAACATGTAAACAGATAAGGATCAAATAAGATAGGATTTTAATACACAAATGCTTGGAAGTAAAATAGAGTAATCATTAAAAAAAGCTAATTTTTTGAAATGAAGTCATAATGCTTTAAAAGCAAAGAAAGAGAGGGGATGGGGTCCTAGGATTATTTATAATATGGATCACCTCAATGCAATACCTGATAATCATTCCTTAAAAGAGGGGCTACATGTGGTATTAGCGCACCGGTCATCATATCCATATCTACCCTTCCCACCCCGTTAAGGTACTAAAGCGCGGATTAGTCTCGACCACTATTGCATGCAATTACCCGTCCTATTCCTATCAGTCCTAGAGGCACTTAGGAATACTAGTCCTAAAGGGGAGGGATATTAGGCTGACTTTGAGGTTTCAAAGGTGAAAAAGCTAAGGCGACATACAAAACACATAGGACAGTACATTAAAAGGGGAAACACGTAAACACTGAAGGCTCATGTATACCTCCTCAAGCAAAGCAACCAAATAGCATGACTCAAACAACAATCAAGGTTTGATTCCAAAAAAATACTAAGTCAAATGGGGAGTTTAAGTTGTTGAAGCAAACCAATTTATTATGTAACTCACATAAGAAGTCCGAATCGGGCCTACGTGCTGGGTTAGCAATTACTAGTTAACAGAAGCGGACTCAATTTTATTTGTTGTTATTACCTAAGGTTTCCCTAGGTGTTTGGGTGAGATCTTATGAGAATGGTATACAACAACAACAACAACAATAACCCAGTATAATCCTACAAGTGGGGTCTGAGGAGGGTAATATGTACGCAAACCTTACCCCTACCCCGAGGGGCAGAGAGGCTGTTTCCAGGAGACCCTCGGCTCAAGAAAGCCACAAGAGACGATATATTAGTACTATCAATAGATTCATAATAAAATAACATAAACTACATAACATAACATAACATAAAATAACAAAATAACAGCATTATAAGAAATATAGGAATTACGAAAAAGATGGAATGCTTGCTAAACCGTGTCAATGAAAGGAGATTAGGTCATTTTAAAACTAGCTCGGGGCAGTATGAGTTAGGCTGATTTTAAGCTAAACTGGCTTTAGATTTTATAGACGATGACATCCATTATTGCTGACTTTAATTCCTATGGACATGATATCTAGTTGAACATGAAATGGAAACAGGCAGGATTTTACTTGGGAATTCCTATAGGCATGATCTCTATAAAATACCGATTTTAACATTGTGAACAGGATATCTGCTTATAGCCGTTCAGATCCTAAAAAGTATGATGTCTAAGTGTGGTAATAAACATGCAAAATTTAAAGTGAGTCCTATAGACATTGTGTCTAAAATGCAGAATTGAACATGCAGAATTCAAAGTGAGTCCTATAGACATGGTGTCTAAAATGCAGAATTGAACATGCAGAATTTAAAGTGAGTCCTATAGACATGTTTTCTACCCTTCAAGCAGCTGAACATGCATAGTTACCCATCACCTTTTCCATTAACCAACCCCAAATGTTTATTACAAATTATTACAGATAAGTTGCTGAATTACATCAAGAAAATATGTAAAATAGGAAAATACAACCATAGGAAGCCTGATTCTGACTTCCTCTCTGAGTTATGGAACAAAATGCCTCAAATACCACTTATCTCGAAGCCTTTCTCAGACCTGGGTGTGTCAAAGTTCCCTAAGGATCTTAAGGGACCCCAGATAGTGCTTACACCCAAGTTTGTAGAACCAGATAGAGATGAGTGCAGTGTGGAAGGGCCAGCCCTTATGTGTCCAAGTTCAGAGGGAGCTTATGGGTCCCAAGGCAAGGCTCACACAAGAAGGGCAGAACCTAAGTCTAAGAACATGGTGGAAGTGAAGGAATAGGGATTTAAAACTGATTGGAGAATAGAGAGGGGTAAGGATGATGAAAAATAGTAGTAGTAAACCATAGAATCTATATTTTTCAAATAAAAAGGGGGGTTAAGGGTTTGGGAATACATTGCGATGAGCACATATCCTTAGGCATACACATCAATAGATGGTGCTGGCATGCCCATAAGCCAGCCAGAGAACACAACACATAGAGTCTATATAGAGTTTATGACCCCAGGGGGGTCAGGTTTGGGTCATGCACAACAATGTTTAATGCTGACATGCCCCAAACCAACCAAGGAACACATAAGGGATATGGGGGTTTAGGATTCGTAAGTCATAATAAGTGACTGGCAGAGTTCATACATAAGAAAATATTAATTCAGAATAGAAAGGGGCATATTACAGCATGCTTAGTAATAGAACCTGATTAAACACAAACAGTGAACAGGCAAAAAGTGAAGGAAGTAGTAAAGAAACATATTGTTGGTGATGCTGAAATTTAATTAGGACATAACAGTAAAGAAGCAAATGCAGGATGAAAAAAGTAAGTAATTTTCCGACAGCCTAGCCTTGGCTTTCAACTGGCTAGGTAAAGCACCAACACAAGTAACAACAGAGAAAAGAGAGAGTTTTAGTAGAGTGTGTTTTGAACTCAAGTGTTTTTATTTCTTGTGTTTGTTTTTCCGTGTCTTTGAAAGAAAAGGAGTGTCGAGTATTTATAGCCTTTTGAAAACGAGTGAAGGAAAGGTAAAAAGTAAAATTTTAGTGCAAATATGGAAACAATCAGTCAGAATCAATTATACAAGTGACTCCCTTTAATTAAGGAATCACTGTCTAACAGATTCAAAATAAGGAAGGAAATCAATTTAGAGACGGCCTGATTATTGCCATAAAAGAAGGAGTAAAATATTAAGTAAGCAATCGAGTCTAGGTACAGGAACATATTTATTTTGGAAATAAGTTCCGCAAGGTAAATATTACAAATAAAGGGAAGGGAATCAATCAATTCTAAACAGGCGAGTAAAATCATGATTCATAAAAGAAAAGGTTTTGAAATCTGTTCTAAGATTGAAGATCAATCAAAGAAGGAACTTCAACATATAAATAGAGTGAACAAACACTGGACATGCGAGGCCAAACCTATTGGCAAAATAAATAGCATACAATAGTAGCACAAGGTTCAATAAATAGTAAACATTCAAAGCATAATGATCAAGTAGGTCAAGCCACATTGAATCAATAGTGAAAAAAAATTGAGTATCAGAAGCATGCAAAGGGTCTCACAGTAGCAGATGATAAAACCTTTTTGAAAAGTTAAGGTTTCAAGCATAGTCGAGTTTTAAAGATAGTAAAAACCCAGAATCAGAAGAATCACATAAAAAAGATTCTGAAATAAGGAACTTCAAATCGAGTCAGGTATTCAAACGAAAAGTTTCAAATCCAAAGGCATAGGTTCTTTCCAACAATAGTGGAGCTTAAAAGATGGTAAACAAGTAAATCGAACAAGAACTTAACCAACAAGCATTTATCTAACAAACAACTTCAGAACTCGAATGGGACCCAAAAGAAATTAGGGTTTTCAACATACTAAACCATATAGATGTCACGACCCAATTCCCAAACTCGGTCGTGATGGCGCCTCTCGTGAAGACAAGGCCAGCCAACAGAACAACAATGCCTCATTTAACAGTTAATAAACATAAATGAATGAATAATACGACATAAAGGCATTAATAACTGATATTTACCACCCAACACAACCCGACCGGGGTGTCACAAGTCACGAGCATCTAAAGAAGACTTAACACAACTACAGGCCAATAATAATATACAAAGTAAAATTTTGAAATCAAAGGACAAAGTCCGGTGCCGCGAACGTTGGCGGTCACCTTGCTCAACTACAATAGCAATACCTTCAATCCGCTAATAATCCACTGCCGGGTGAACAATACCTGCAACTGCACGCGAGGTGCAGGGAGTAAAGTGAGTACTCCAACTCAATGTGTAATAAGAGTAAATAATAACTGAGCGGTAAGAAAACACGTAAAGCACTCCATCATGCTATATGGGACAGTACGACCCTTGAGAAAACGATAATTCCATGAAAATCCTTTAGAAAATATCCGGCTTAGTTAAAAACCTCTTTTGAAAATATACTTTTCCCAACAGTCAAGCAATTGAATGCATAATCAGATAGTGCAAGTCCGCACATAAGTCAGCCCCTCAGGCACAGTACTTCATTACAAATAACACCAGGGTATCTGGTAACAGTGCAAGAAATAGAATTAATGTCAATGATATGAGAGTGCTGAATGTCACGCCACGTAGCACAAACAGGAACCAATGCATGAATGCAATGCAATGCACATGACCGATGCGGCGCGCAGCCTGATCCATTTGGGTATCCGCGCTCACTGTGGGGGTTCAGACTCCGAAGGGGCTCCTGCAGCCCAAGCGCAATATCAATATCACACCGCTACGGCGTGCAGCCCGGTCCATCCTCACTCCAGAAATGCACATGCAACACTGTTGCGGTGCGCAGCCCGATCTATGCTCAGTCTAGAAATACACATAGCCACTAGGGCAATATTCGAATAACAGTCCTCCGTACCGAACGTCAGTAAAATATCATTTAAGTTTTCAAATCTTAGAAAGATAGCTGAGTTTGAAAAATAGTATTTAAAACCTTGGACCGAGATCAAATAATATGCAAAGTAATGCAAAAATAGTGATATCAATCCCTGAAGGATTCAAATAATCGGCACGAAGCCCAAAACATGGCAATCTGCCCAAATCATGATAACATCAAGTAGGTTGCAGTCAATCACGTAGTAAAATCAACAACCGGGACGGACCAAGTCACAATCCCCAATGGTGCTCTACCCCACGCTCATACCTGGCGTGCAAGTCACCACAATACAGCACCATGATGTGCAAATCCGGGGTTTCAAACCCTCAGGATATCATTTACAATTATTACTCACCTCGAACCGGTGAAATCTCTAGCTCGCGATGCCTTTGCCCCTCGAACCGGCCTCCACGCGCGTCGAATCTAACCAAAATCAGAGCGAATACATCACAATATGCTAAAGGGACAATACCCAATCGAAAACAATCAAGAAATAGCAGAAATCTCGAAACTAGCAAAACCCGAGCCCCGGGCCCACTTCTTGAAAAATTGAAAAACTCACATTACCGGATTCTTCCTCTCGCCACGAGTCCATACTTACCAAGAACTCCCAAATCCGAGCTCAAATGACCTATCAAATCCCAATTTTGAAATATTAAAACTCAGGCCCTAGCTTTACCCCTTTTTAATAAATTTCAACCAATTTCCATGTAGATTCTACCATAAACTTGAATAATTAGGCCAAGGAACTTACCTCCATTCGATTCTCAGTCAAAACCATCGAAATTTCTCGCCCAAAGCTCCCAAAATTTCTCAACAATGGAGAAAAAATGACATAAGCTCGCGGATGAAATAATGATATAAACCCTTCTACCATAGCGATTTTTTGCTTCTGCGGTCCCGCTTTCGCTTATGCGGGACCGCTTCTGCGGCCAGATTTTCGCTTTTGAGTTCTTCATTAAACCTCCAAAAATTCGCTTCTGCGGTTGGGATACCACACCTGCGGCTCCTGCTTCTGCGCAAAAGGACCACTTCTGCGGTCTAATTCAAAAATCCTCAGGACCGCTTCTGCGGTCACAACCTGCTCCTGCGATGTCCGCTTTTGCGGATAGCCTTCCGCTTCTGTGGAATTTTCCAAGCCCCTCATGGACCTCTTCTGTGACCTCCCCGCCGCATCTGCGAAATCGCTTCTGCGGTCCCCTTTCAGCAGATGCGGAAATACCAGATACCAACAGTCCTAGATCATGCAACAACTCCAAAAATTCTCCGTTAGCCATCCGAAATCATCCCGAGGCCCCCAGGACCTCAACCAAAATCACCAACATAACCCAAAACATCATACTAACATGTTCCAATCATCAAAACACGTCAAACAACGCTAAAACCATCAAATCACATCGGATTCAAGCCTAAGTTCTTTAAAAACTTCCGAAATGCGCATTCGATCAAAAACCCAACCAAACGATGTCCGAATGACCTGAAAATTTGCACACATATCCAAAATCACCCAATGAAGCTACTGCAACTCTCGAAATTCCATTCCGATTCTCGGATCAAAATCTCACCTATCCACCGGAATTCACCAAAATACTAACTTCGCCAATTCAAGCCTAATTCTACACCGGGCCTCCAAAATCAATTCCGATCACGATCTTAAGTCACAAATCATCCCCCGAAGCTAACCAACTCACCGGAAATCACATCCGAGCCCTCTAACTCAATAGTCAACATCCGGTTGACTTTTCCAACTTAAGTTTTCCTTAAGGAGACTAAGTGCCTCATTCCTTATCAAACCCAATCCCAATCAACTCTCACACACCACATACCGATAATGAAATATTAAGAAGCAATAAACGGGAAAAACGGGACAGTAACATATGAGACGACGGGTCGATTCTTCACATCCTCCCCAACTTAAACAAACGCTTGTCCTCGAGCGTACCCAGAGTTGTCCTAGAAGCCAACCAATAGCTAAATGACCTTACCAAGCATATACCCGGGGTGATCCCTCATCACCCTATCTTACATAGGTCCGATAATACAACTTCGCTGAAATTTCACAGTTCATCTAAGCCATAAACTGTAGAACCACATTGCACTTTTCGAAATCATACTCAAAATCAGAACCTCACGTCAATATTCAGAATAAACTCGAACCAGCTGTAATAAACCATGCCTGCAACCTCAGGTGAAATCATGCAATATACCACACAATCCAACACTCGAAACGATAGTCACTATTCACAGCAGTTGCCCCCAATACTCAATTACCAACATGATCCTCTTATTAGCTAAAGTCTTATTCCATCACTTTCATATACTGTCAACGATAAATAAAACACGCGATAAACCGTAACCATTCCTCGGGTCACCCATACATGAAGCCACTTCCTTGTTGACTAATACCATAACAGACTTCCGGGCCAAACTTCGATATAAACCCTCTAATCAGCCGAAATCACATCTGTTCACATTCATTAATGACTCCAACAATCACCTCGAATTCAACACACCACTCTGGTGATCTGACACCTTATCACAGGCCTAAGCCCCAACTTGCATAATCCACGCACCAATGATGGGCGATCTGAACATACCCAAATCATGACAAATGACTCCAACAAAAGAGTTGTAACTCAAACTCCTCAGTACCATCACAACACAAGGCTGGGACCCCATCCCACATCATAGAATTAGAATACCTGAACCTACCCCGGAGGGTCTAATCTCCACGTAGCCTCGCTACAATGCGCGATCTTATCCAACACTGTTACACATAAAGCACCTCAAGTCGCTATGCTCAAAATAGACAGCCACGCACAGATTGATGTCTGAAACAAACCAAGCAATCCATCACACCCATGGTAAAGCAAGTAATATACACCATACGATCCTGAAAGGACACAACCGATGCGCCATTCGCCGAGCAACACCCAATACGAACTTTCCTTAGAAACCAGGAAGCAAGGCATACAAAGTAACATATGGAAAACTATTCTCAACATCACACTGTTGCGGCGTGCAACCCGATCCAGATAACATACCTGTGGCAGTGTGCCACCCGATCCACACAAATATCTCACATAGGGAGATGCACATCGAGCCAAATTTGCTCATTATAACAAAATACCGAGCATCGGTCGTAAGCATACTGAGTGCATAATGATATCTACTTATAGCGTTGTAAGCTACAAAACTCAAACACAATAAATCTTGATAGTAGCGCATTATATGTTCCCACAGTCCGAAAATCATAACGCCTCACAGCACAGAAAGGCAACTCATAGATCTCTCCAGATCCCTAACAAGCTCAATAATGATAGATTCAACCTATCCCTCAACAATACAACTTAGGTCCAACCAAGCTAACTCAAGCTAAACACGTATCCAATCAGCTTACCAACAAACTCATTACCAAGAAGCCTGAAGCTGCTTCTTCCACTACTATAACTCATACCGGAGCCATACGATACGGTGCCCGGCACCAAATAATTACTGAAATCCACAGTCTCACCCAGCGACATGCCCGGCCACAAGGAACGCATCCGAAAAGTCCCTCAATATCGGAACTGAATCAATGGTAGAAACCTATACACTGACATCCGCCATAAAGGCCCAATTAAGGAAAGCATTTTCGAGCCGTCTGCTGGTCTTTGGAACACAACCATTCAGCTAGAACATAGTCCGATGCACCTCGCCATGCAACCTGTGGCCTTTTCCGACATAACCCATAACACAATATTCTAGAATAACCCAACACTGAGACAACCAGTCTACACCCCAATATCATATCCAGAATCTAATATACCAAGCAAAGAAAGATCCACTCGGGCTTCCAAATCCCAATAGCCGCTAACAGTACCAATACACACGATCCACAATCGCTGCACAGTCCGAACCTGAGAACTCCCAGTCTCCAACTCGATATAGCACACGAATTACTATACCTGATCCCAAATTCTGCAGTATAAATTCATATTACACCTCGAGTACCCAATCATTCCACGAAAGATATTCTAAAATTCCCTTGTACCATCAAGCAAACTCAGATATCAGCAGTCGATCTAGCAATAAAGTGTCACAATACTACTGTAGCATCATCAGTCTAATCACATTACCCTTCTTTCGAGACATATAATCTCGTAAAATCACTTCCAATTAGCAGTACCATTTCCTTGATTACTTGAGGCTACCCGTTGCCTAAGAATTTTATGAACTTCTTTTCAGAACTGCACTGTAACTCATCCAGCCAAGACCTTCTGCCAATCCCATCTAGAAGAAGAATCATTACACATTCCATGCTTCGCATGCCCATAGGCAATATATACTTCTCTAAACCACGGTAAAACTCATCAAGAACTCTCTCTCCCAATTCCATTGCACAAGCTAAACTGTCAGGACTGAATCCTTCTACCCGAACCAAGCTAAGCAAGCTGTCAGAACTCAAGAGCCTTGCTGCACAATACCAGTAAAAGCTCATTACCTCGAATACATACGAAGAATTAGTCATATACTTACCATATCGATTTGGTCTACTATCAAGCCACTTCATTTATCAGATTTCCCCTCTGAGTCATCATCAACTTGATATTCTTCCTTGTTGTAGCATCACAATGCCTCCATCCAGGCCTACCACACGAGACTCGAACATAAGACCACACTGTATAAGACACATGGCCAATGAATACTCTCTCAATCATTCCCAGAAATACCACATTGCAGAGTACTTTACCCCAAAGAACTTCCTGCGAATCTGAAATTCGTTACCATTACTTTCCAGATACTGATACATAGAATCCTATAATTAACATAAAATACCACAAGTCTTGATCTTTTCTAATGAAAACACAGTCCCTAGCCACATATCCAACCTTAAGACACCTGATTATTACATGCCAAATCCTGGACACAATAAAACCATTCTCGAGAGTCATTCACTCTTACACAACTGTAAATTATCTGACTTAACGAACAAAACTACTCGTGCTTTATTAGCACTCTAACACCGCAGGACATGATCTCATACCAATACAAACGAACATCTTCCTTCTCTATACACTGAGCATTCTTTATCAACAACAGCTCAAGACATCCTATTATTTCCTCACATCTACGAAGCACCATGTAACCTTTATCAAAATTTTGCTTCACTCGTGCCATCCTCGGCTCAATTTCTGCAACCAGGATTGATCCACCAGCATACCTCGAAACGAAAACAACATAGCGCATAACCGTGCGATCAACTAATCAACAGCAACCTCCCCAACTTGGCTCGAAGCCATCTATCAGGACATATTTAATAACCCATAATACCTTTACTCTAATGATGCCACAATATTATAGTGAGATTAAACTCAAATCATCTACTAGTTTATGAAAACACAGATCATCTAGTACTGTAATCCTCTACAATCTCGCACTCATCCCCACGTCAATTGAGTCCACTCTCTGAAAAGACCCAAATTTTCAAATTACAACACCTACTCTTCAGTTACACATGAGATTTTCTAACATTATACATAAGAATCGTACCACCCAAGAACACTCCGCAGGAGATAACCCACCTGCTTCGCCTCAGTTTAGTATTTCAGCACACCTTCCACCATCATACGCATAACACAGCCATTTAGTCTTCCTGAGTCTGAACTCATACCGCCACACGTAATGCACTTAACTTCCAACTAGGAGATATGAAAATATTCTTCACGCGCCCATAACTCGGGCCACATATCGAATCATAATAGGAATCGAACACTTAACAGTTCACCTACTATCCAGTAGACTTCTCCGTCTCTACCGAGTCACATAGATACATCTCGCAACACTAAAATACTCATCACATAGATATCCAACCGCCATTCCGGCTAATAACGATAATGCTGAACATATAAGTTCAGAACACTTGCTCACATAATCAACACCTCAGTGCTCAAGCCATAGGCAAGATCAGGCCTCAAGTCCTCCAGACTGGCCCAACATCAAACTCACGGGATCACATCTCGCCCCTTGATCGGGGAATCACAAGCCATCAAGGCACATATAATACTGAGAGCTCACGTGCGCATACAGACGTGTGGAAGGAATTTCAAGAGTTATATCTCAAGATGAATCAAGTACGCACGATAAGAATTCCAAGAAAGTGAAGTTTCCTAAAAGTTCTGCAGCCTTTCGAGGATAAATACAGATGTCTCCGTACCGATCTGCGAGACTCTACTAAACCTGCTCATGACTCATGAGACCTAGTAACCTAGGCTCTGATACCAACTTGTCACGACCCAATTCCCAAACCCGATTGTGATGGCGCCTCTCATTAAGACAAGACCAGCCAACAGAACAACAATGCCTCATTTAACAGTTAATAAACATAAATGAATGAATAATACGACTTAAAGGCATTAATAACTGATATTTACCACCCAACACAACCCGACCAGGGTGTCACAAGCCACGAGCATCTAAAGAAGACTTAACACACTACAGGCCAATAATAATATACAAAGTAAAATTCTGAAATCAAAGGACAAAGTCCGGTACCACGAACGCTGGCGGTCACCTTGCTCAGCTACAATAACAATACCTTCAGTCCGCTAATAACCCGCTACCGGGTGAACAATACCTACAATTGCACGCGAGGTGTAGGGAGTAAAGTGAGTACTCCATCTCAATAATTAATAAGAGTAAATAATAACTGAGCGGTAAGAAAATACGTAAAGCACTCTATCATGCTATATAGGACAGTAGGACCCTTGAGAAAACGGTAATTCCATGAAAATACTTTAGAAAATATCCGGCTCAGTTAAAAACGTCTTTTGAAAATATCCTTTTCCCAACAGTCAAGCAATTGAATGCATAATCAGATAGTGCAAGTCCGCACATAAGTCAGCCCATCGGGCACAACACTCCATTACAAATAACACCAGGGTATCTGGTAACAGTGCAAGAAATAGCATGAATGTCAATGATATGAGAGTGCTGAATGTCATGCCATGTAGCATAAACAGGAACCAATGCATGAATGCAATGCAATGCACATGACCGCTGCAGTGCGCAGCCCGATCCATTTGGGTACCCGCGCTCACTGTGGGGGTTCAGACTCCGGAGGGGCTCCTACAGCCCAAGTGCAATATCAATATCACACCGCTGCGGCATGCAGCCCGATCCATCCTCAGTCCAAAAATGCACATGCAACACTGCTGCAGTGCGCAGCCCGATCTATGCTCAGTCTAGAAATGCACATAGCCACTAGGGCAATATTCGAATAACAGTCCTCCGTACCGAATGTCAGTAAAATATCATTTAAGTTTTCAAATCTTAGAAAGATGGCTGAGTTTGCAAAACAGTATTTAAAACCTTGGACCGAGATCAAATAATATGCAAAGTAATGCAAAAACAGTGATATCAATCCCTGAAGGATTCAAATAATCGGCACGAAGCCCAAAACATGGCAATCAGCCCAAATTATGATAGCATCAAGTAGGTTGCAGTCAATCACGCAGTAAAATCAATCACCGGGACGGGCCAAGTCACAATCCCCAATGGTGCTCTACCCCACACTCATACCTGGCGTGCAAGTCAACACAATACAGCACCATGATGTGCAAATCCGGGGTTTCAAACCCTCAGAATATCATTTACAAGTATTACTCACCTCGAACCGGTAAAATCTCTAGCTCGCGACGCCTTTGCCCCTCAAACCGGCCTCCACTCGCGTCGAATCTAACCAAAATCAGAGCGAATACATTACAATATGCTAAAGGGACAAACCCGATCAAAAACAATCGAGAAATAGTAGAAATCTCGAAACTAGCAAAACCCGAGCCCCGGGCCCACTTCTTGAAAAATTGAAAAACTCACATTACCGGATTCCTCGTTTCGCCACGAGTCCATACATACCAAGAACTCCCAAATCCGAGCTCAAATGACCTATCAAATCCCAATTTTGAAATATTAAAACTCAAGCCCTATCTTTACCCTTTTTTAATAAATTTCAACCAATTTCCATGTAGATTCTACCATAAACTTGAATAATTAGGCCAAGGAACTTACCTCCATTTGATTCTCAGTCAAAACCCTCGAAAATTCTCGCCCAAAGCTCCCAAAATCGCTCAACAATGGAGGAAAAATGACATAAGCTCGCGGATGAAATAATGATATAAACTCTTCTGCCACAGCGATTTTTCGCTTATGTGGTCCCGCTTTCGCTTATGCGGGACCGCTTCTGCGGCCAGATTTCCGCTTTTGCGGTCTTCATTAAACCTCCAAAAATCCGCTTCTGCGGTTTGGATACCGCACCTGCGGCTCCCGCTTCTGCGCAAAAGGACCACTTCTGCGGTCTAATTCAAAAATCCTCAGGACCGCTTCTGCGGTCACAACCCGCTCCTGCGATGTCCGCTTTTGCGGATTGCCTTCCGCTTCTGCGGAAGTTGCCAAGCCCCTCATGGACTGCTTCTGCGACCTCCCCGCCACATCTGCGGAACCGCTTATGCGGTCCCCTTTCCGCAAATGCGGAAATACCATATACCAACAGTCCTAGATCATGCAACAACTCTAAAAATTCTCCGTTAGCCATCCGAAATCATCCCGAGGCACCCCCGGGACCTCAACCAAAAGCACCAACATAACCCAAAACATCATACGAACCTGTTCCAATCATCAAAACACGTCAAACAATGCTAAAACCATCAAATCACATCGGATTCAAGCCTAAGTTCTTTAAAAACTTCCGAAATGCGCATTCGATCAAAAACCCAACCAAACAATGTCCGAATGACCTGAAAATTTGCACACATATCCAAAATCACCCAACGAAGCTACTGCAACTCTCGGAATTCCATTCCGACCCTCGGATCAAAATCTCACCTATCCACCGGAATTCGCCAAAATACTAACTTCGCCAATTCTAGCCTAATTCTACACCGGGCCTCCAAAATCAATTCCGATCACGCTCCTGAGTCACAAATCATCCCCAAAAGCTAACCGACTCACCGAAAATCACATTCGAGCCCTCTAACTCAATAGTCAATATCCGGTTGACTTTTTCAACTTAAGTTTTCCTTAAGGAGACTAAGTGCCTCATTCCTTATCAAAACCAATCCCAATCAACTCTCACACACCACATACCAATAAAGAAATATTAAGAAGCAATAAATGGGAAAAATGGGACAGTAACATATGAAACGACGGGACGGGTCGTCACAATAGAAGAATGATATGAGCAAAACACAGCAAAATCAGAAACACGTTAAAATCAGATAAGAGGTTTCAAAATAATTTAAAAGAAAAAACCTAATCGGAAAAGATGAAGAGTCATTTTGAAAGCAAAATTAAAGGAGCTTTGAGAAGATGCTTAAACGTTTATGGCGAGCATAGATCTAAGATAGATCTGAAAGAAATCGAAAAAGACTTAGAGATTAGGGTTACAAAAAAACCCAAGACCAATGAGAAAGGCCTTGGAAGTTACTGATCTAACCAGGAGAGTCAAAGATCTTACTCGAATGGCCATGGCTGGACGGAGAAAGGTCACGGATGATTGGAAGAAGGTCATCGAGCAAAGACTGGACCAAATCCCTTCAAATTCTGGTCATGAGACCACAATACCAAACACATAGAAGCCGTGGAAGGCTGGTATAGGTCTCCGATGACCTCAGAAAGCAATGGACTAGGGTGGATTAGGGTTGCGGCGGCTAGGGTTTGAGGGTGTTGTAGAGAGGATTTGGGAGAGGAGGGATTTAGAGGCGGCGTATGGTGACAAATGAAAAGGTTTGGGGGGTAGTTTGGAATTAATTAAGGTAAGGGTGATTGTTGGCCGTTGATCTGAATGATTAATGACCTGGATTAAAACGGGTAAATAGGTGGTTTAATGAAGCTGGTTTTGGGTCGGGTTAAATTAAAATTGGGTCGGGGTTCAATTGGGGTTAGAATCGGGCTATAATTGAAATAAAATTGGGCTAACATTCAAATAGCCAATTTTTTGTCACGACCCCAGTTGACCCTCCATGAACATGTCGTGATGGCACCTAGTCCCTATAACTAGGTAAGCCTAACAATGCGGAAACAACAACCTAACTTGCGGAATAATTAATTAAAACTGAACATATTAAAATAATAATTGTATATAAGGTCGCTCGACCTATAAAACTCAAAATAAATGCGGAAGTCTACAACTCAATCCCAAAACCCAAAAACTCATGGGAAACACAGGCTAAAAGAAATACTGTAAATGCTCTAATCTCCAGAATGTCTACATCAAAAGTATGATAGAATCTAAACACTACAGATAGAATAAGGAAGGAGACTCTTCGGTCTGCAGACGCTGCAGATATACCTCGAAGTCTTCGCTAGATCTCTCTGCCTCGATGATAGTACGCCTGGGTGGAGGAACCTCGATCTATACATGAAAAACATGCGCAGAAGGGGCATGAGTGCACCACAGCGCTACTCAGTAAGTGCCAAGCCTAACCTCGGTTGGGTAGTGAGAAGGAATGTCAGGGCCCTAATGAGGTAAAAATATAATAATAAATTAACAGTATGAAAGAAATGGCAGTAATAATGAGCACAGCAGTGAGATAAGACAGGTCAACAAGGCAATAACAACTACACAATGAACAAAGTAAACACGGAATGTGTACAACTCAATACTAGTGATAACAATGAGGATCTCCCAGGATACCGTCCTGTAGTCCTTTTTCTCATCTGTCCAGTGGATCTCCCAGGATACCGTCCCGTAGTCCATCACATATGTAAATCCAAAGGATCTCCCGAGACACCGTCCCGTAGTCCAACCATCAATATGCAGAGGGATCTATCGGGAATCTAACCCGCAGTCCCAAAGTAAAAGTGCAAAAGGGATCTATCGGGAATCTAACCCGCAGTCCCAAAGTAAAAGTGCAGGGGGATCTACCGGTAATCGAACCCGTAGTCCCAAAGTAAACAAACAAGGGGGAGCTAGTGGAATCCCACATTCGTAGTCCCAATATAAATGCACAATCACAACCAGAAGATACACATAAATGAAGTACAAAAGACAAGCAACAGGTAGTACTGGCCTAGCATGCTTCACGTAGTACAGTCAAGGCAACTTAAGCAATTAGGCAAGTTAAATCAACTAAACATGCTTTCCTAATCTAGCACAGGTTAAAATTGCAAGTAGAATAAAGCAAATATGAAAGAAACTCAATCTTAATATCTTAAGTAAAATTCGAATTTTCAATAATTGGCTCAAGTACGCGCTCGTCACCTCGCGTACAAGGCACTCAAAATACCAAATAACAAATCCTAAGCGGAAAGGTCCCCCACACAAGGTTAGACAAGCCACTTACCTCGAACCGGTACAGAAATCAACCAGAAACCATGCCTTTGCCACGAGTATGCGACACCAAATGACCCAAATCTATTCAATTCAATTACATATCATAAATAACATCTCAAGCAACTGATTCTACTATTAAATTCAAAGACAAGACGCGAAATTAGGTAGAATGACCAAAATACCCTTCAGTCCAACATCTCGGAATCGAATAACTTTTACATTTTTAGAACCCTCGTACTCTCACGAGTCTAACCACATAAAAATATCCCAAATCGTATACCGAAAACTCGCTCAAAACTCAGAATTTTGGCCTAAGAAGTTTCTTCCAATTCTTCCCAATTTTGATCCTCAAATTCGAATTTAAAAAATGGATTAACAATATAATGATGAAATATAACTAGAAGGGATTAAAGAAACATTAACCCATAATCTCCTCTTCAAAACCCTCTCAAAATCGCCATTCCCCAAGCTCAATTTGATTTTTCTAGCTTTTGAAAACTAACCCTCGAAATTCCTATATCTGAACAGGAATTTCCGCTTCTGCGGACAAGGGAGCGCTTCTGCAGTCCTGCTTATTCGGAAAATAAGTCGCTTCTGCGGCTCTTGCCATTTATCCAATTTCCGCTTCTGCGGAAATAAAGCCACTTCTGCGGTTTTCCTAAAAATGCCCCAAACCGCTTCTGCGGTAAATTCCTCGCAGATGTGGGCCCACTTCTATGGAGCACACACCGCACCTGCGAAAACTGAAGGCCTTGATCAATCCTGCTTCTGCGGTCCTCTATGCCGCATCTGCGGTTCCCAAGCGAAAGATGCGAAAATACCAGAAGCAGCAAAAATCTGCTATATCCCAAATTCCAAAATTCTTCAGTCAACCATCCGAAATCATCTCGAGGCCCCCAGGACCTTAACCAAAAGCATCAATAACACCTAATACCTCATTCAAACTTGTACCAATCCTTAAACCACCTAAAACAATACCGGAAACTCGAATTAAACAAGGATTTGAGCCTAAGAACTTCAAATTTTATCAAAATACACTTTCGATCAAAAACCTAACCAAAACACGTCCGAATGACCTGAAATTTTGCACACACATCCCAAATGATATGACAGGTCAACTTTCGGAATTCCAATCCGACCCTCGGATCAAAAACTCACTATCAAACCGGAAACTTCAAAAATTCAAACTTCGGCATTTCAAGCCTAAATGAGCTACGAACTTCCAAAATATATTCCGAACACGCTCCCAACCCCGAAATCACCTAACGGAGCTAACGGGGCCATCAGATTTTCATTCCAAGGTCGTCTTCATACTGTTCCGACTACGGACCACTTTTTAACACTTAAGCTCTCATTTAGGGACTAAGTGTCCCAAAACTCTCCGAAACCTAACACCGAACGTCCCATCAAACCAAAATAGCAGAAATGGACTTAGAGGAAGCAGTTAATAGGGGATCGGGGCATTAATTCTTAAGACAACCGGCCGGGTCGTCACATTTTCCCTATTTAATTTATAAAAATAATAAATTAATTTCTGAAAATAAATTAAAGGTACTAAAATGATTTATAACGTATAATTAACTATTTAAGAATACAGTACTTAATTTTGTGAATATAAACACAGTTAAATATTAAAAGAGGCTAATATTGCAATTATATGCAATTTAGCTTTAAAAATACTAAATAAATTTTTTAAAATATGCAAAAAATTCCCTTGGCTATATTTTAGCATAGATATAAAAGTTCAATAAGTGAATCACCAAAATGATAATTTTCGGAAATAATTATTTGATTTTTATGGATAAAATAGGAGAGTAAATAGATTTAAAAATCTTTTAAAATTAAGAAAAAGTAATGAAGCACTTGGATATACTTATATATATGCATACATTTACCATTTTGAAGTTATTTTGCATATTGAAAATATATAGGAAAAAATTGAGTGTCAACAGTGAGCAGAGTTGCTTTCACCATATTTTAACTATCAGGAGTAGCGTATAGGTGGTGGCAAGTTTACAAGGCGGGTAGGCCAGCTGATGCAGCCCAACTCACTTGGGCTTAGTTTCTATAGATCTTTTTTAAAGAGTTTGTTCCATAGAACCTTCAGGATGCATAGCGCACAGACTTTGAGCAGTTGTGTCATAGTATGCTATCAAATTTAAATGAATTATCCCACATGCACCTTCATTGGTTCTACGGCCAGAGCGAGTCCATAGATTCACGAGGGGTTCAGTTATTGTCTTAGGTTTAGTTTGGATCGAGATTTGGATATGGATACTTCGTTTCAGCAGGTGGTAGAGATCGTATGGAAGATGGTAGGTGTGCGGGGTTGAGACAGAGAAGACATGGAGGCTAAGAGGCCTCGAGATTCTAGAGGATATAGTGGTGCCCGCACTCCAGTTGTAGCCTGACATGGAAAAGCCTGTGTGAGCCACCCAGTTCATTCTGCACTGCCAACTAATAGTAGTGCTCCACCTTTTCTGTGGTCATAGGTTGCCCATTTTACTCAACCATTCTCTGGTGCACCTCCCACACAAGGTGCCTTCATTGGCAGTCCAACCGACCAGGCCAGAGTTAGTTTCAGCAACGATGCCCACCAAGAGCTTGTTTCAAGTGTGGTGGTACCAAACATATGGTTTGGGACTTCCCCAAATACAGCAGGGGTTTATCTTCACAGACTACATAGTCTCCACGGATTCCATAAGGTTCATAAGATGTATGAGGATGTGAGACAACACTATTCGTTGAGAACAATGAAGAATGGTATAGTAGAGTATGTGGCTTGATGTTTAAACTATCAGTAGGTGAAGTACAAGTATCATAGGCCATAGTTTTCTCCAGAGACTTGAGATTCCCGATGCAAGGCCCCAGAAAATTTCGCTAAGTAACCTGGGATCTCGTGGTGCCACGTAGGCTTATTATAATATTGGAAAAGTTCATAATAGGCTAAAATTCCAAATGAGCTTGCACTAGTCCATACTTTGAACGATAATATCTAAATATGTATAAGGTTTTATGTGATGAATAACCTATCAAATGAAATGTCTTCGAGTCTAGTTTCCAACGCTTGAAACCGTTCGTCATTTGGACATTCCTACGCAAAGTACCAAAGGCTGGAAAATGTGATCCTGTGTCGAATTTGCGATCGCAAAACCCGTCGCATTTCTGACTTTGCGGTCGCATTTCTGTCGCAAAATGGGCCAGTGTAGCCCAGTTTTTGTGCCGATTTTGTGATGCATTATGCGGCTAGCATTCTTATTTTGTGGTCCATTTTGCGATAGCAAACCCGACTTCGGAGGGTTAATTTTCCTATTTTTATAAACCGACCCCATTTTAATATATAGGCTTTTTGGGTCATTTATTACTGATTTTAGAGAGAGATAAGAGCATATAGAGAGATAAAGGAGAGGTCTAGCTTCATGATCATCCAAACCTTGCATCAATCTTCAAGAATCAAAGAGCCCAATCATAAGTTCTTCATCCAAGAGGTAAGATTCTATACATTAGGCTTTAATTTCGAGTTTGGGGTATGAGATGGGGTATTGAGGTATGATTCTTGGATGTGATACTATTATGTATACATGCATGTGCAAATTAGGTGTCACGACCCAAAATTCACTAAGGGTCGTGGTGGCACCGGACACCTCTGTCAGGCAAGCCAACAAAATTATCAATTAAATCATCTTTTAATACTTTTGAAAATCTAAGGTTTTTCCTTCCATTTTTCATAAATAAAAGATCACTACTTGAATTCAAAGTTAAATAATAACAATTAGTACAATCCTTCGAAAACCATCCCAGAAACCCGGTGTCACAAGTGCACGAGCAACTATCGATAAGGAAAGTAAAATACAACACCTGTCCGAAATACAGTGGACAGGGAATAAATAATAAAAATGCTGAAAGGAACTACAATAGCTGCGGGTCGTCTCAAACAATGCAGCTCACCTAGTCCCAGAGTCATCCATGCTGCTACGCCCAGTAAGCAACTAGAGGTAAATATGCATGTGCAACAAAAATGCACAGAAATGTAGTATGAGTACGTAATCAACGTGTACTTAATGAGTATCCCGCCTAATCTCGAAGAAGTAGAGATGATATGGCCAACTTCGACGCTCACTAGAGGTCAATTAACAATATTCTATAAATGCGAGGAAAATCATAGATTTATATAGTAGTTCAAATTCGCGAAGCCAGAAAGCAGGTAAACACCTTCAACAATTAAGCAAGGGCTTCCAAGGTTAATTCTTTATTATCTTATCAATTTATATCAAGCCACGAAGGGCCAAATCCACATTTAAAATTCTCAAGCGACAAGTAACATGCACAAATCACACCGAGGCGACGGTCCGATCCAACAGGAATGTAAATTGTGCACAGCCGAGGGTAGAGCGGCCCGAACCAATAGATGCATCTATTTAATCTGCCGAGGCGTTCGGCCCGTTCCATAAGTAAACACATACCCTGCTTGCGAATCATGCATGCGATGCAGGTACACATAAAATACATGCTCAAGTAGCCATTTAGGAATCTATCGGGGATATATATCCAAATAAGACAATTTCTCTTTTTATCAATTCAGGAAAATGATGTTTAAATTCCTTTTTAAATTCATTTACTAATCAAAGGTGATTTGAACAATTTAAGCTATCAATGGGTAGAAATAATTCAAGTATAACATGCTTATGGGTCCTAACTACCCGGACAATAGCATAATAGTAGCTATGCACGGACTCTCGTCACCTCGTGCGTACGTAGCCCCCACATATAGGAGTACATAATCAATGATTTCACCTATGGGGACAATTCCCACTTACAAGGTTAGAAAGGAGACTCACCTCGCTCCGAAGACTCATACCCGGCATTCTACATTCTTCCGAAGGCTTGAACCGACACACAATGCACCAAAACTAGCCAATTAACGACAAACTAAAGAGAACATGCTCAAATACTTTTTAACAATTCAAATTATATATATCCCCATCTCCGCTGAGTGAAATGACAAAAATTCCCTCGGGCCCACGTGCCCGGATTCCAAAATTTCTCGAAGATAAAGATTACCCATGAACTTAGGAACTCAAATATATAATTTTCTCTAAATTCTATACCCAAAATCGTGGCTAAATTATAAGAATATAATTTTCTAGGTTTTCTACCAAAACCTCAATTTTTATACAAATTTTCATGCCCAAATCCTTCCAAAATTGATGTATTTAACTCAAAATAGGTGGGGATAACTTACCTTAACATTGATGAAGAAAATCCCCTCTTGAAGCTCTCCAAAATCGCCCATACCAAGTGGAAAATGGGAGAGAAATGACCATCTCCCGATTTAAAATAACCTTCTGCCTCCACGTACTTTCGCTTCTGCGGAAATATACCCGCTTTCGCGGTCCCGCTTTTGCGGAAAATATTCTGCTTCTGCGGTCCCTGGTCTCCAGCCCAATTTCACTTACGTGGATGTCTAACCGATTCGGCGGTTCCGCTTTTGCGGAAAACCAACCGCTTCTGCGGCTTCCACTGGGCCTCCCATTTTCGCTTCTGCGATAAGCCCACCGCTCTTGCGTATCCGCTTCTGCGAATTCCTGACCGCATAAGCGGTCCCTGCTCCCTTCACTCCCAACCGCTTCTGTGGTTCCTTCCTCGCTTTTGCGGGGCCGCTTTTGTGGTCCCAATTCCGCAGAAGCGGAAATACTAGCAACCAGCAACTTCAGCCTTCCAAAATTTCATTTTCGATCCGTTAACCACCCGGAATCCACCCGAGGCCCCCGAGACCTCAACCAAAACTACCAACCAATACCAAAACACATTATGGACTTGTTGGGGCTTCAAATCATATCGAACAATGCTAAAACCATGAATTACACCCCGATTCAAACTTTATGAACTTTGAACTTTCCAACTTCTATTTTCGATGTTTAAATGTATCAAATCACGTCCGATTAACCTCAAATTTTGCACACAAATCATATTTGACATTACGAACCTACTCCAACTTTCGGAATTGGATTCCGACCCCGATATCAAAAAATCAACCTCTAGTCAAACTTCTCAAAAACCTTCAAATTTCTATCTTTAGCCAAATGGCTCCAAAATGACCTACGGACCTCCGAATTCACTTCCGATCGCACTCCCAACTCCATAATCACCATACAGAGCTACTCCCAGTCTCGGAATTCCAAATGAACATTGATAACACTGAAACACACTTCAAACAAAACTTATGAAATTTCTTCCAAAATGCCAACTTCCACAATAGGCGCCAAAACGCTCCCGGGTCCTGAGTCCGAAATCATCATACGAACCTGCTGGAACCTTCAGATCCCGATTCCGAGGTCGTTTACTCATAATTCCAATCCTAGTTCATTCTTTCAGCTTTAAGCTTCCAAAATAAGAATTCTCCTTCTAAATTAACTCTGGACTTCCCGAAATTCAATTCCGACCCCACGTGCAAGTCATAACACCTGAAATGGAGTTGTTCATGTCCTCCGACTGCTGAACGGAGCGCTAGTACTCAAAACAACCGGTCGGGTCGTTACATTCTCTCCCACTTAAACATACGTTCGTCCTCGAATGTGCTGAGAACTATACGGAAGTAGTCTGAAATCACTATCTAACTTCTCATTCACCTTCCTGTGCTACCACAATTTAGTTGAGCACATTAGCTCGATAAATTCTTAAGATATTCCCTTTTATTCAAGCAAATAAGCCTTAGAGCCTGATTCCAACATCCGGAATCCTATGCCAGACCCGTTTCCAACATACGACCACCATATCAATCACTACACGTTGTACTCAAACATGACTGTATAACTTTGCTGGATTCTTACTTTGCAACACTTAGTCCACAGGACCACAATAGCCTTTTTCTGATCAACTTGGTCAAAATACTACTAATCTGATGTTCCCATTGCACCCCATGATATATACAAGTTTTACTCTATCCTTTACCATACCGCCATGATGGAAGAGATGTACCAACATTCATAATCGACTGCCGAGTCAACAAAACATTAGGTCTATACTCCTGACAAAACCTTCACCTCATTCTGAACCCAATAATAGTCGTATCTCCATAACATACCTCATACAGCTGGATTGCATAGAATCCTAGATCAAGAGATCTCGTCTTCTCCGATACGACTGCTCAGGCAATAAGCCATCCCAGAAATTGTTAAAATCTCATATGATGCTACCATATGCCAATAGGCCACCAATTCAAATGCAATGCCAAAGGAAAACGAACTCTAAAAGGAAGTACCTAACTCCCGCACTACTACGGACAATCCTTAGAAAATAGGAAGCAGGACATACAAAATTAGCATATAGAAAACTACACTCAACATCACACTGTTGCGGCATGCAACCCGATCCACACAGCATAACCATGGCGGCGTGCCACCCGATCCTCACAATATAATCATGGCGGCGTGCCACCCGATCCAAGTAACATACCCATGGCGGCGTGCCACCCGATCAACACGTAGAACTCACATAAAAAGTTATACATCGAGCCAAGCTACCCATTACAACAAGATATCAAATTTGGTCACAAGCACGCTAAGTGCATAATACCATCCTTGAGGGAACATACAGCGCCATAAGCTACAAAACTCAAGCGTAACTGAGGTGCGATCTACAAATCTGAATCCCAAGAGCCATCTTGCTCACAATACATCACTTCCACGCTGATCCTCAACACATACACAATTTCTCAAGCTGTCTCGCAACTCACACGGTGCAATGCATCACTACATGAAATATCTGACAATGAGATAACACCTTGACTACTCCATAAGGAGCGCGTTACTGAAATAAACATAACTGGCCTGATATAAAGCCATGTTCACATGTAAATCAATCCACTGATCTCAAGCCAATTTTTGATTGCACCAACTTGGCTAATGACCCTTCAAAGGTCCATAGTAACTCACTTTTCCTCATAACACATAAGAACAACCATCATAACCGGAGCAACCTCATCAGTTCATAACCCAATAAACAAAGTGCCCTCCAGGCCTAAATTCTCAAAGTAATGATATTACCCAAATTCCTCATACTTGGTTCAAATCCTTAATCGATCAAGTGACTACATGTCACACTTATACACTCTGTCGGACACACTCCCAATATCTTCTGAAATAAATAATGGGTCCGTACATCTAAACCACCGGACGCACTAACACGGAAAAGCGATCAATAATCCTTACCCAGGATGCAAAACCTCTTTCACAACACATCGACCTCAGGTGATGCTGAAGACCATACCAACTTATTTTAACATTCCACTCTTCTCTTGCTCATCCGAGCTCGTGACATTCTTACCAGCATCGAACTGCAACCTCGATTCTCACTTCGAATTTCCATGCTGCTCACTGCACCCATCATGCCAATATACGATAGAGCATCATAACTCTAAAATCGTTATTATTTTAATACTTCATCATATAAGAACTCTTCACTTAACTCACTTCAGGAGAATCATAGCAACACACAGGTAAATTTTCATAACCGTAGGATATGAAAATCTCTAAATAGTGGTCCAAGCCACCATATCCCTTCCGGAATTCACTTCCACTTAACAAGCCATAACAGAAGAATGCTTCTGAATAACATCGATTACGGCAGCCGACAAGCCTCGCACGTACCGCCACAAATCATACACATAACTCGATCACGCTGAATGAACTGATCACAGACCCCAACATGCCAAATTCAACTATGGCTAATCAATCCCTTTTCTTCCAATTTATCCTTGATTGCTTTGGAAATAATACTAACTCTCTTCAACACATAACATACTCCCTCTACACTCACCCTGAGTGACCTTGAATCGCGAGACCATGCTGTCTCAAATCTCATGAATTATTTCACATTTTTCAAATGCTACACCACAAGGTAACACATCATAGAACATTCTGGGCACCTTCTCATAAGCTGCTACAAAAGCTTGATTCTAAGTTGTACTTATAGGCTTGAAATCATTAGGTACCATACTTTATCTTTTGAGTTCCACTAGGACCGTTGCTGAGATCCACCCGCTCTGACTTGATCCTGAATATAATCAGCTCCCTGAATCTTCTAGCACACTAATACCCTCTCAATAAAGCACCTGGAAGAGTCACTCCCCTTTTAACCAGCTTCTATACAAGGTATAAATCCTGAATCTTTTCCCAAGTTCGAACATGAGCACATAAGGCTAACCATAGCTCATCTTTAATAATTCCGCTGCTCAAATTACTACTTATGGTATTTTTTTTTCGTAGCTGGGATAACCCCTCAGTATGCAAATAACCAGAAACCTCACGGGTAGTTAACCATGCAACCCAATCATAGGCGGTGAGACTCTCACACTTATCTTGAAGCCATTATTACAAAACTCTAGAGTTTACCAGGATTCTCAATCTTTTATTGACATAACCTTGCACAATCAATCGCCAGCATTCTCGATATCTTACCGTAGAAACCCAATTTGATGCTCTAAATCATTTAACAACACTCACACAATAGTTCCCTTTGCTGCATAACCAGTAGAACTCTCCGCAGAAGCCTCGTCAACCACGCGACCGCTAAACTGCTCACAGGAAATAACCCTCATAGGTCCAAGCTCACTCCATAGCTGTACCAGTCCATTTACCCCTCGTGGACACCCATTAAATGTGCGACAACATCCTTCCACTTCAAAGTCATGCTACATCTTTCTTCATTTCAAGCAGCTCCTTTCCGTCATACCAAAATTCATGCCGCATAACAACCCCATACTTCAGATTAACTCTACAAACTTCCATTGCCCGACGCTAAGATCCCAGATCCTTCCAACTATCCTTAGGTGCGTAGTCATCCTACTACTAGGCCCTATACAGCTCCGCCACTCTCCCACTTTGGGAAAACTCACTCCTTCAATCAACTGTTCGGCCTGCGCTCCCTGAGCCTGGCCTTTTAGAAGTTTAAAACTCCACCTGACACTTCCCACATGCCTTTCTCATCTTTTGCTGTCCAGTCGTTGTCTTAATAAAAGTTATCTTCACAGAACTCGAATCCCCAATTTGCTACTAACCCCAACTTTTCCGAAGGTCGTCTTTATTGAACCGTCAACATCTTGAAATACTGATTAAATCCAGAACCACCGCACCTTGCGATATCTGATAGTTGTATCTTCAATACTATTTCACAATATCTTGCCCCAAGGCGAGTTGTAGCAGATCATAACACCGACAAACTTAAAGCGTTCAATTAGGACAACAGCACCCCCATATAGAGGAGAACTCCACCACGCTTGCAATTGCCACGTTTCATTACTTCCACCAATCCACATCTGACCATCCTTAGTTCGATTGTTCTTCCCCTACCGGGAATAAAATACGGAATCCCTTTGATTAAACACTGAGTAAACCTCCCTTCAATTCATTCACTGCCCCGACACGTGGGCAAATACCCTACCATCATAACAACACTGCGGAATAATCGCTCATAAGCATTATGGAAACTTGTGTCTAGCCTCAAGGCTCTTAGAAGTTCTGTTACTGAGCTGAAACAATAGAATATCCTTCCATAAGGCGACCATAATAGTCAAATAAACTACACCGGGAGAATCATCCCACACCACATTTGTAGTGCCATTTCAATTCTTCAACTTTCAATTTATAACAAGTGCTCGCGTAAGATTGAGCAGGAAGAAATCAAAGGCATAAGCCTCAAAGGAATTGAACCGCACGATAAGGAAATAAAGAAGGGAAGTACTCCTAACAGCCCTATAGCCTTCCGAGGATAAGTACAGACGTCTCCGTACCGATCCGCGAGACTCTACTAGACTTGCTCATGACTCGTGAGACCGACGGGAACCTAGTGCTCTGATACCATGTTGTCACGACCCAAAATCCACTAAGGGTCGTGGTGGAGCCGGACACCTCTGTCAAGCAAGCCAACAAAATTATCAATTAAATCCTCTTTTAATACTTTTGAAAATCTACGGTTTTTCCTTCCATTTTTCAGAAATCAAAGATCACTACTTGAATTCAAATTTAAATAATAACAATTAGTACAATCCTTTGAAAACCATCCCAGAAACCCGGTGTCACAAGTGCATGAGCAACTATCGATAAGGAAAGTAAAATACAACATCTATCCGAAATACAGTGGACATGGAATAAATAATAAAAATGTTGAAAGGAACTACACTAGCTGCGGGTCGTCTCGAACAATGCAGCTCACCTAGTCCCAGAGTCATCCATGCTGCTACGCCGAGTATGCTGCTAGAGGTAAATATGGTTGTGCAACAAAAATGCACAGAAGTATTGTATAAGTACGTAATCAACGTGTACTCAATGAATATCCCGCCTAATCTCGAAGAAGTAGAGACGAGATGGCCAACTTCGACACTCACTAGAGGTCAATTAACAATATTCTAGAAATGCGAGAAAAATCATGGATTTACATAGTAGTTCAAATTCGCGAAGCCAGAAAGTAGGTAAACACCTTCAACAATTAAGCAAGGGCTTCCAAGGTTTATTATTTATTATTTTATAAATTTATATCAAGCCATGAAGGGCCAAATCCACATTTAAAATTCTCAAGCGACAAGTAACATGCATAAATCACACCGAGGAGATTGTCCGATCCAACAGGAATGTAAACTGTGCACTGCCGAGGGTCGAGGGGCCCAAACCAATAGATGCATCTATTTAATATGCCGAGGCGTTCGGCCTATTCCATAAATAAACACATACCTTGCTCGTGAATCATGCATGCGACGCAGGTACACATAAAATATATGCTCAAGTAGCCAAGTAGGAATCTATCGGGGATATATATCCAAATAAGACAATTTTTCTTATCAATTCAGGAAAATGATGTTTAATTTCCTTTTTAAATTCATTTACTAATCAAAGGTGATTTGAACAATTTAAGCTTTCAATGGGGTCGAAATAATTCAAGTATAACATGCTTATGGGTCCTAACTACCCGGACAATAGCATAATAGTAGCTACGCACGGATTCTCGTCACCTCGTGCGTACGTAGCCCCCACATATAGGAGCACATAATCAATGATTTCACCTATGGGGACAATTCCCGCGTACAAGGTTAGAAAGGAGACTCACCTCGCTCCGTAGACTCATAACCGGCATTCTACATTCTTCCGAAGGCTTGAACCGACACACAATGCACCAAAACTAGCCAATTAACGACAAACTAAAGAGAACATGCTCAAATACTTTTTAACAATTCAAATTATATAGATCCCCATCTCCACTTAGTGAAATGACAAAAATTCCCTCGGGCCCACGTGCCCGGATTCCAAAATTTCTCGAAGATAAAGATTACCCATGACCTTAGGAACTCAAATATATAATTTTCTCTAAATTCTATACCCAAAATTGTGGCTAAATTCCAAGAATATAATTTTCTAGGTTTTCTACCAAAACCTCAATTTTTATACAAATTTTCATGCCCAAATCC